>CABHPR010151851.1:64033-81986 GCA_902168415.1 Peromyscus melanophrys | reverse complement strand
ACATACTCATACACAATACAGAGTAAATTAATGTCAAAAATTTTAAGTTATTTTTTACAAATAATACAAGTAAAATATATCATCACAAAATGAAAATATAAACATGATAGAAGAGATTTTAGGTGCTAGAACCAATGTGAAACCTTTCAAACAGAGGACTCAAAGTTTACTCCAACAGGTCTACCAGGCTTGGCTTTTACACAGAGGACAAAGAATCAGCAACTGAAGACCATCTTAAATACTTCCTTCAGCATCAGGTCCATTATGTTGGATTGGAACCTCTTTTACCTTAAAATGATTGTAAATTTGGAAAAATAACACTTCCATATGTATTGTGTTTTTATCTGCTAAAATCAAATAGATAAAATAGCAATGAATTCATAGAGTTTTTTATATAAATACAAAACTATTATGTGTCCATGCTTAATACCTGGTGTGTGTGTGTGTGTGTGTGTGTGTGTGTGTGTGTGTGTGTGTGTGTGTGTGTGTGTATACGTGTTCCTTTTCTGTGCCAATTTCCTACCATGAGATGCTCCCATTGCTAGAAAATATTCTCGGGGAAATATACTTCATGGCCAAAGAAAAAGGTTGTCAAATGTTGTCATAAAAATAGCACTTAGTTTATACGATCAGCTTTTGCTGAAATCTTCATGTTCAGGATTTCAAATACCACATCAGAGTAAAAAGGGCTGGTTTGGGATACAGATTTAGTTGATTCCTCACTGCTCAGGGCTTTCCTGTATTGTCAGAGCACATAGGTGTTTACTGGGCTTTTGATAGTTTTGCCACAGTGAAGGAAAAACTTAAAGGCACACACGAGGAGGCCTAGATGATAGACACACAAGGAAGTCTAGATAACAGACAGCTCTAACAGGATCTCAGTTAGCAGTGAAAAGGTCCCAGGTCACCTCTCAAAATTCAACATACTGTGATAGAAAAACATATTATGTTTACCCAGAAAATCTCCATTGACTTTAAAGTCTCTAGTCTTTAAAAGTAGATAAATATAATGGCTTATAAGGAATAGGGAACCTTACATGATTGCTAAGGACTAAATCATAAACACTCTGAACTGAAAAGCTGAAACCAGAAGTCCTATATTAACATATTTGAAGATAGGGCCTATAAGAGGTACCTAGGATAGAATGAAGCCATCAGTCCTGAACCCAATGGGATCGGCAGTGTGTCTCCACCATACAGGGTCACACAAATATAAACACTCAATAGACTACAGAGGCATTATCTGTGAGCATCCTGGGACTCTAAACTGTGAGAAAGTATATGTTTGTATTTGTAGTTAGTCAGTCTGTGTTTTGGGGGTAGGGGTAAGACAACTCTAGTTTATTAACTAAAAGAAAAGTGTTAATACCCCAAACTATAAAACCACCAGAGGAAAATATAGCAAAAGCCCTTTCTGACATTGGTCTGAGAATGGATATTTTAGGTAAGACCTCAAAAGCACAGGCAAGAATAACAAATATGATTACACCAAACTGAAGAGTTTCTGCACTGAAAAGGAAATAACCAACAAAAATAAATGCTGACCAGAGAATTAGAGCAATATTTTAAACATATACATATGAAATATACATAATATCACTGGTTAATGTCTAGAACGTAAAAGGAACTCAAACAACTCAACAATACAATGAGTTATTTAAAAGAGGACAAGAGACGTGAATAGATATTTCTCAAAAAAAAGGCATACAAATTACCAACATGTATGTGAAATAATATTGTTCAAAGCATGGAGAAATGCAAAGTAAAACCATGATGAAGCATCATGAAGCACTGTAAAGACAATAGTGTCAGAAGGACAAGCAAAGCAAATGCAGGCAAGGGTATGGGGAAAGGGGAGCCCTCATACACTGCTGGCAGGGATACAAATATAAGTTAAATAAACAGTCATTACATTAAAAGGATTTTAGTGAATATACAGTTCATAATTCATGACTCAACATATTAAAACTCAGAAACCCAACCCCTGCGCCATTTGCTGTGGAATATTTTAATCATCCTCTCTCTTGGTTTCAGGGAAGTGTTTTTTGCTTTGGATAGACAGAGAAATAAATTCCCCCCTGTCTAATTAAAGGTATAGTTAATTTATCCCCATTTTTGCAACACAAATAGCAAAGTTCTGATTAATCAGCTCTAGAGCAAAAGTAAACACTGTGCTTCACTTAATTAAAAATTAAATTTCTCTAGAGGGTTGATTACAGCAGGGAGTCCGGATATGCCTCTGCTAAATATGTGCTACTGGCAGGACAGTGTTACAGACAGGCCATGGGGACTTGTGCATCAGTACAAACAAGAATGTGCCCAGACATTCAATTAGAATCTCCACATTTTCATTCTCAATAGGGAATGGGTGAGGAGAGAGGGCTAAGGGCATATGCAAAAAATGAAATTATTGAGACCTAGGTTCCACTTCCAGTTATTATTTAGAAGAAACGTTTACAGATAATCCCCAAAAGGGAAAAGCCAGGTAAGCTATACACATATACAGCCACCATGCACAATCTCAAGTGGCAGAAATAGATAGCATTCCTGGTTTTACGACAGCATAATTAACAAACATCATGCAATTACTTCTACACTATATCTAATTGCAAATAGCCATTCCATCAAGAGGACCATTTCATTTTATAGTCCTGGGTGCACATGAAACTCTTAACTTTCTGTTTCTGAAAAAAAAAATGGGGAGAGAAAGAGAGAGAGATACAATCTAGTTACATGACTAAGAAAGATTTGGCCATTGAGGTAGATATCACAGCTCTAATTGATACAAGGACCAGGCAGATAACATAAAGAGAAAAGAGAGTTGATTAAACACACACACACACACACACACACACACACACACACACAACTTCAAGAGGCTGAAAGGGGTGATCCACTGTGGAAGCCTGACCCTCTTGGTTGTAGGAAGGAACATGCATCCTAAATGTGATTTTTTTTCAAATGAACGTGAAAATACTAGTTTTCACATGCAGCACTTTCACTTTTGCGTGCTTAGTGATTATAAAGCTAAGCTTGGAGCGAAGCCTCTGTCGCATCTTCAGCCATCAGCTTACTTCCCCTTTGACCCCCATGTGTCATCTCTACTAGAAGCAGTAAATGTCAGCAGTTTTCCATATTTATGCAAGTAGCCTGGTACAGTAGAATGAAGCCTGAACTAGACTTCTGGAGATTCCCTGCTAGGTCCTACATACACACTCATAAACGGCATGTCCTCCATCTAAACTCCAGGTGGATCGCATGGTGTGGTGGTATTGTGTTCCAAAATATTGTGTACCTTAATAAACTTATCTGGGGTCAGAGACAGAACAGCCACAATATTCAACATAGAGGTTAGGCAGTGGTAGCATACGCCTTTAATCCTAGCATTCCAGAGACAGAAATCCCTCTGGATCTCTGAGTTCAAGGCCACATTGGAAACGGCCAGGCACGGTGATACACACCTTTAATCCCAGAAAGCCACACCTTTAATCCCAGGGAGTGGTGGTAGAAAGCAGAAAGGTATATAAAGCATGAGGACCAGAAACTAGAGGCATTTGCCCTGGAGAGGCATTTGGCCTGGAGAAGCATTTGGCCTGGTTAAGCTTTCAGGCTTCTAGCAGCAGTTCAGCTGAGACCCATTCTGGATGAGGGCTCGGGGCATCCAGTCTGAGGAAACAAGACCAGCCGAGGATCCGGCTAGGTGAGGTTAGCTGTGGTTTGTTCTGTCTCTCTGACCTTCCAGTGTTCACCTCAATACCCAGCTCAGGTCTGATTTTATTAATAAGACTCTCTAAGATTCATGCTACAGCATGGCATCTTCTGTACTTCCAATTTGCTTCAGCAATGATGTTAACAGCACTCCAGGAAGTTCGCAGAGAAGCCTTAAAGGTCAAATCATCCAGCTCCCTTCCTAGTATCTGAACAATGTCTATCCACATTGATACTTCAGGTAACGTATTGGTTGCCACCCCACCCCAAATACCCATACACTGAAATCCTAATCACAAATGGGTTGATATTTGTAGGTTGAGTCTTTGAAAGCCATTAAGTCATAAGGGTGGAGGAATCCTCAGGAAGAGTAATGAAATTGTTTCTTCTATGCTCTTTGCCTCAGAGACACACCATGGAGATTGCCATCTATAATCCAGGAAGAGGAGCATAGCCAGTACCCTGTCATGCTGCTGCAGACTTCACAGACGCTAATCTCCAGGGAAGTGGAAAATAAATTTTTGTCGTGAGCAGTATGTGCTTCTTGTTACAGCAGTACGGCTACACTAATACAGCAGACACCGTGGCCATGCATACTATAGATTCATGCAGGGCCTGTGCTTACCAGGCAAGGTATTGTGCTTGGTTTAATGTTCTTCTGCCATTGGTTCAAATTTTTTAAAATAAGTTATCACATAGTCACCATATTTTTATGCGTGGTCTACCCATTATATAGGTTCAGTGCTGATCTCTAATTTAGGGCCTAATCTCTGATCGATATTCTATTCTATCCCAATCTTCATTATATGATCCTGTGGATATTTTATTAACTCTCGATTTTATTTCAATCAAGAATTATTTACTCATTTATACCAAAGCATCTACTTTTCCAAAGTGGCCAGAATATAATCATGGTTCCCAACTCAAAAAGTTAAGAGAATGAAATGATCTTTGAAAAGGCCTAAGAGAACACTTCAGCAGGGAAAGATGTCTGCCACCAAGCCAGACAAACTGAGTTGGATCCCCAGGGCCAACAAGATGGAAGGAAAGAATGAATGTCCACTAGCTGTGCTCTGGTCCCCTCCTGCCTCCACACACCATGGTGTGCACACCCACACACATAGATATACATACATTTGTATTTATAAACATATATGCATGCACATTAAATAAACAAATAATAAAAATATGTAACATGAGCATGGAATGTTAAATGCCAAATTCTTTTCTTGGTATGTGTCATGTGTTAAGTAAATACTTTTCAGTATGGTTTAGTCTCCTCCAAAAGCAGCATGCTGCCCAGGAAACACCATCCTCTGAGCTAGCTTTCTTGAAATGTGAATGAATGCACTTCGAGTGTTTGCTTCACTTGAAACACAGTTCAAAGTAGCTGAACTTATGAAGAGATTATCAAAAAGACATCCCTAATAATGTGAGCTTAGAGTTGCTTTCTCCATATCTAGCGAAAAAATTAATATACACACTTCACCAAATAAACTTCATAAAAAATACACATTGTTGGGACTACAATTCATTGTTTTTATTAAAATTAATTTTGACCTTGAAAATTATTTAAAGTCATTATGGCCTTCAGTAAATATATTTCAATACCAATAAGGAAATTCCTTATTTCTCCGATTCACTAGAACAAAATGAAAGTCAATACATTTGCAGAAAAGTTACCTTTTAATATCTTTGTGCTCTGAGACCTTGTTTCCAGGAAGCATCTGAAGAAATTACCAAGAAGGTTACTCTACATTTTAGTAAAGAATAAGTTTGCAAACATTTTGATATAGGAATTTCATTTTTTAGTAAAAGAACAATTATCATTTTCTTAAAACAACAATAATTCCTTTCTATTTCAATGCATTTTTTACTTTACAAACTATTTTCATCATCAAAGTTAAGATCCTTATATTACTTATTTATTTATTGTGATAATTATAGTTTCTTATTGCAAATAAAGAAATTTGACTTTGAGAACCTTTCTGATCAGTGTTCTGACTTCTTTACTGTCAGATAACTCAATATTAATATGTGAACAGAGTATCTGTTTTATTCCTGGTTTGTTTCAAAAGTTACATTGTAATAGTTAACTGTGATTACAATATAATTCCATATTGTAAACACTAAAGCATACTATCAGATTTAGAATGCAACCATTTGTTTAGCTCACACATGCACAGGTAGTCTGAGAGTTTCACTGACCTGTGTCTATAGTGCAGGCTAGCTGATGTCTCATCTTGGCTCAGTGCTGTTAGTGATGGTCCTGACCCATTTGTCTCTCATCCTCTCCTTGGAACTGGTGAGTTTGCAAATGCATGTTTTGCTCATGTTGATAGCAAAAATCACTATCAGAAAGCAAAGAGAGCGATTTCCTGGTGTCTTGACGTAGACTGGGCCAGACTCACTTCCACCTGATTCCATTTGCCAACAGAACCGTGTAGGCAACATTTAAACCACGCTGGAAGTCACTGCAGAGACTAGAAACAAATGAGGGAGGATGAAGGGAAGTGAAGAATAAGAGGCAAAAAACTCATCTCACAATGTTGTTTACGTCGTTGTGTCCCTCAACCTCCTTGTTTCCCAATACAAATAAATAAATAACAGTGAAAACATCTTAAAAGAAAATAAAATCATTAGAGATGCTGAGTCACAGTAATTACAAAATCATATGAACACAGACTTATACTCATTTGAGAGATCATGTGTCAAGTATCACGATTCAGTCATAAAAGAGACATACAGAGTTCAGAATTTATTATCATCTGTTCGTCAGCATTCACTTCATTTCTCTACATGAAGACCTGGTCCTTATAAAAATTGCCACTCATGTCATGGCACCGACTTCTGTGGAACATGAGCTTATATGTTCTTTGAATGGGAAGAATGTTTAACCTGATTTCATCTCCTCAGGGATACTGAGTTCTCTCTCTAAAATATTACTAAACATAATATTACGCATTGTCTGGGGTTAAATTCCTTTCAGGGCTCTTCTAAATTTTTTAATATTCAAACTAGATTGATAAAATTTGTGAACAGTTCTTTATTTTAGTATAATAATAAATTTAAAATCCCGCCATTACATTTTCACTTGCGGTTGTATGTACTTTACAAAAAAAAAAAAAATTATCCAGATAGAAATCTCTTCTGACATGTCTTCTTAGAGGCTTACTTACTTATTTAGTTATTTATATTCTATTATATTTTGTCATAGTTTTGAGTCCTGAGGAAAACATCCTACCTCATACATAAACTAGCTGATTTTAATATAAATCTGAAGACTGGATTAAGTGTGTATTTAATCATAAGTGAAATATGCTACTTCATTTAAGCATAAAATCATCTAAATGAACCTTAAGTTATATGATTATAACAATTTAGTGAAACTTTAAAGAATTCATTTCCATTCATCCGTGACTACATTAACTATGTAGCGGAAATTCAATGGAGATGTTGGAAAGAAACATTTTATGAACAATGGGTAAACTGTGATTTTAGGGAAATATTGATTTCTTTCTTTCCTATAGGAGCAGATGCAGAGACCCACAGCCAAACATTAGGCAGAGCTCAAGGAACCCATGGGAAAAGGAGGAGGAAGGATTGAATGCTCAGAGGGGTCAAGGACACCAGGAGAACATGGGCCACAGAATCAACTAAACAGGGCTCACAGAAGCTCACAGAGACTGAGCAACAGCCAGGGAGCCTGCATGCATCCGAGCTAGATCCTCTGCATATATGTTATGGTTGTGTGGCTTGGTGTTCTGTGAGGCTTCTAACAGTGGGAGTGGGAGGGTGTCTCTGACTCTTTTCTGCTTTTGGGAACATTTTCCTCCTGCTATGTTGCCTTGTCCAGCCTTGATGGTTTGTGTCCAGTCTTTGTATTTTGTTATGCCCTGTTCAATTGATATCCTGGAGGCTTCATTTATGAAGGGAAATGGAGAAGGAGTGGATGTGGGGGAAAGGGAAGACAGGAGCAGGGTCTGGGAAGAGTAGAGGGAGGGAAGCATAGTCGGGTTGTATCGTATAAAAAAAAGAATAACTTTTTAAATGCTATAATATATGAGTTCTATGAAATACAAAATAGTAATTCTTTCTTAAGTAACCAGTGTATTCTTTTATAAGTTCGTGATTGTAAAATAGAATAAAATACTAAATGGGTGATAATAGCAAATGATGTTCACTATGCATTATTGTTTTCAACATAAGAAATAAATTTTTCAGACCCTGAGCTCTGAAATAGGGAAGAAATTTTGACTTCATGAGCATTTATTCAGTAATATCATTTCATTATATGGCTTATTTTCTGAAGCCATGACTGGCTCATCTTCAAATTGAGCACGAAAGTACCCTGATGTTACACTGTGAGGAATTGAAAGGGTGTCTATAGCATGAAATCACTGCAAATCAAACTGAACACTAGACAGACTTCTGCTGTGCTGTGTAACAAAAAGCAAATTGGGTATCTGAGAAACTGAACACTGCCTAAAAAGTCAATGTATTTCCTGTAAATAGTACAATTGAACAGTCTTTGATGAAATCCTACCTTTAAGTATCCATAAATTCCTTTGTTCATAATCCTTATAACAAAAATTTTGCCGGGCGATGGTGGCGCACGCCTTTAATCCCAGCACTCGGGAGGCAAAGCCAAGTGGATCTCTGTGAGTTCGAGGCCAGCCTGGGCTACCAAGTGAGTTCCAGGAAAGGTGCAAAGCTACACAGAGAAACCCTGTCTTGAAAAACAAAAACAAAAACAAAAAAAAACAAAAACAAAAAAACCCAATAAATTCTGTGTCAAAACATGCATTTAACATAAGAAACAAAGAAAATATATCATTTCTAATATTTAATAAAAACTTTTCCCAAACTTATAATATATACTCTATAACTACAGAAAATACAATAAAAATGTCCTAACAGTGAGAACAGTGGCTGTCTCTGACTCTACTGCCTGCTTTGGGGACTCTTTCCTCCTACCGGGTCACCTCCTCCAGCCTTCATAGGTCTCACTGTGACTGGATATACCATGGCTGCGGGTATCTATGGGAGGCCCGCCTTCTTCTGACTTTGCTTCCCTTTTGTCAGCCTGGTTTTGCTTCCTCCTCCTCTTCTTCCACTGATGTCCTTGCACCTTTTTCTCCCCAATCAGTGATTGAGAATGTTGTCACTTAGAATATCTTATTGTATACTTATAGTCAAAGAATGGACCTGTCTCAAATCGACCTGCCGTTTCACCTACAAAAGTAATTTCCCAGAGCCAGTATGGATTATATGATGCCTTAGTCACTCTTCTATTGCTTTGAAGAGGCACCGTGACCAAGGCAACTCTTTATAAAGGAAAGAAACTGGGGCTTGCTTACAGTTCCAGAGGGTTGGTTCATTAGTATCATGACGGGGAGCATGGCAGCACACAGACAGGCATAGTCCTGGTGCTGAGTGAGAGCTTTCCATCCTGATCCATAGGCAGCAGGGAGAGAGAGAGGGTGGCACACTTTCTCAAACAAGACCACACCTACTCACACAAGGCCATACATCCTACTCCTACCAAAAATTCAAGTATATGAATCTATGGGGGCCATTCTCACTCAAACCACCATATCTAGGAAATGTAACCGTCCTGCTATATTTTGAAGAACACTCAGGTGATTGAAGGGAGCCAAATATTTCTCCCCAGAGATTATGAGTTAAAGACAATCAAAGTGAAAGGGAAGTCTCTGCCTCTAAAATCAGAGCAAGAGTCCACAAAGGCAAATGTCTTCTTCCTGACAGACTTCTATCCCTTTTCCACAGACTGATGGGATTTTAAATGGTCTTTACAGTGCTTGTTTTTCACATCGAAAGCATCTGTGGGAGACGTTTTTCCTATAATTTATCTGCCTACAGTTTTCTCTCTTCAGAAATCTGGCATCACTTCTCTTTTGACTTGTCATCTATTAAAACTGACTGTCCATTTTTGAAGTACTGTTTAAAGGTGACTCATAAAACACGGCCTTGGACTGCCTTTCTCTCATGTGATGAGGAATTCTGTGTTAATAAAGTTGCTTGTTTTTGTCCTCTTAATTTGTCTTTGGTTGTAGAAGTCTGACCCACTTAAGGAATGTGGAGAGAGCATTATCCATTTTCTTTTTCAGTGATGTATCTAATTATATATCCTAGTTTCACCTTTAATTGCTTTGTATGTATTATATGTACATAAATTATGTGTGCCTGTCCATGTATGCACATTCATGTGTGTGAGTGAGGACACACATGTAAAGGTCAGAGGACAACCTCAGGTTTCAGCCTTCATCTTGTATCTACTTTGAGAGTCTCTTTGTAGTCCTGCAATCTATACAGAGGCTACCTGGCCTGAAAACTTCTGGGGATTCTCCTGTCTTCACCTACCATCATACCATACAAGGAAGAACTGGCGTTATAGAGCCACACTGCTTTGTACAGATTTTACATGGGTTCTGAGGGTTTGAATGCTGGTCCTTATGGTTTTTACAGTCAGTGCTTTACTTCCTGAGCCAACTCCCTAGCCCCAGTCACTGGTTCTGTTGCTGTGGAGTCTCTAACAGTAACCCTAAAACTATTGCAAATCTCCAAGATATCCGGTTCTCATAGCCTTTTTGTCTTCCTACTAAGCAACTTGTTTTTGTCTTCCTACTAAGCCATATTAGTGATCGTGTATAAATTCTGTCTTTTGTTCCTAATTCTTGGATTTTACTAATTTGTGATTTTTTTTAATTCATATATAATAAAACTTAAGAAAATAAGAGGAAATATGTATAAACAAAAATTGCAAAGTTATTCCCATGCCCCCCAAAAGGATTACTAGGTCTAAGGTAGAAAACCTTGTTATGGAATGAATCTTGACAATGTCATGGTTTTAATAAAAGTTTTTTCTACCATATAAAAAAAACAATATGTGAATAAATTTGAATGGACATGCATCATTAGTATAGCAAAAGTTCTTGAATTTTATTGCTGATAGTTGAGGTTAAGGGTTGTTCCCCATATTCCATGCTTATAAATAGCTATGAATAGACTTATATTTTGGCACATACTAATTTTTCCCATTCCATGTTTTCACATATTACTGTAGCAAAAAGAATAAATGTTTAAAGACATTTGACATATTTTTCTCTTAAAAATTCAAAAGATTAGATCAATGCACAATTTCATCTATATTAAGAGCATGCAAGTTTTACTTCATTTTTCACTTGCAATTTTTATGAATTTGGTAACTACTAGACTATGATAAATTTAACACACCATATCATTGTTGTTGGATTAATTTGCATTTCTTTGATCAACAGTGATTTAGAACATTTCCCACAGGTTCAAATCCTAGTTGTATTTATTTTATGGCAGTTGTTTATGACATGTCTCTTGTCCCATTAGGAAGCAGGCTGTGAAGCTTGAAAAAGCAGTTTCAGAAGAAAACCATGAAAGGAATCTTTCCACCAGAGATATACATATTCTATGTGACTTGTTTCCATTAATTTTGTATCATTCTCTGTACTTTTAAAGAATTCAGAAGTTACAGTATTCAAGGGGCAATTAGTAAGCTCTCTGTTTCATAATAGATTACTATAATTTGTATTAAATTATAAAGAATTTATCTTCATTCTATCAAAATATAAAACATTAAAGAGTAAATAGGGTTTCCCAATGCTATTGCAACGCTTTCTGTATAAAAACATTGTATTGGTTTTCTTTTGTTAGTGTGATAAAAAAATCTGAAGGGAGGCTAGCTTTGTCAATGAAAGGATTTTATTTGACTGACAGTTTGGAAACTGAAAGTCCAGACAACATAATGCCAACTTTAGCAAGTGCCTGATGACAAAGAACAGAAGTTCAAACAAGAGGAAGAGATCTCATCACCAAATGGAACCCAGAAAGACTGGGGTGCCACAAGGTCTTTCAGGGCCATCTCCACAGCTACCCAAGTCTCAAATCTTAAAGGACCATCAACTTCCAGTGCCACCACAATCTTACAACATATGAACCTTTAGGAGAAACACATGTAAGCCATTTTCAAGCCATAGAGAACTCTATGACTGGGACTTCACATAGGAAATGAAGAACGAGGAGCTCCAGGTGTAACACCACTGAACATCTGTCCTCTTTATTCTACTTTGTTTCCACATACATGATAAAACTTTCACAAGTAAGAAAACATCTTTCCCAGTTATTAAGCATAAAAAAATCACCCAAAATTCTGTAAATGTGACTGTTTAATGTCGCCATTAAAATTGGATTATCATAGAATTCTATTTAGAATATAAAATGGACCATATTGAAGACATAAAGCATGATGGAATCTGTAACTACTAGCTAGTGTCTAATTTTGAGTATCAAGAAAGGGAGATAATTTTTTTCTGTCATGTCCCAAAGTTTCAGACTCACCTATAGTTCACTTTAAACTCACAGTCAGCTCTCCACATCTTGACATTAAGATCATTTCAACATCACATTCAATTTTCCACCCACTGTAACTTCCCTTTTGCTTATAACTCTGTGTTTGTCCAATGAGAACAACGTATTTTCCTTAGATTCTTACAAGGTATTTAATTCCCACCATAATAACTTCACCACTTCACAGCATTCTGACAACTTCAACACTTTGTTTCAAAGAGTATCCCCACTTTTCGTTGTGCCTTCTGCTGTGGGAGGTCTTTCGGTATGCTGTGAATATGTGTTGCTCCCATTGGTTAGTAAATGAACCTGCATTGGCCTATGGCAGGGCAGGATGGAGCCAGGCAAGAAATCCGAGAGAGAGAAGAAAGGTGGAGTCAGAAGTGATGTTCCAAGCCACCGCCAAGAGAAGCAAGATGTGAGAGAATAGGTAACGCCACAAAGCCACGTGGCAAAACAGAGTAATAAAAACGGGTTGAGTTAAGTTGTAAGAGCTAGCTAGCAAGAATCCTGGCCATAGACCAAACAGTTTGTAATTAATATAAGCCTATGTATGTTTATTTGGGACCAAGTGGCTGCAGAACACAGGAAAACATCCAGCTACAGTCTTCATCTTTTAGGTGGTCATTTCTTTCTGATAAATCATGTTTAAGTTTCTAAGATTCTCTACTCTGTGTGCACTACTTCAGAGTAAGACTCCTCAAACATCATAATCTCTTTGTACTTCACATATCTCAAAATAAACCTGGCCTTATACTAAGAGTTGTATCATAAATGTTTGTCTTGATATCTGCAAAGTTTACGTAGACTATCACCTCTCTCTTACAATAATGTAGTAAAGTATCTATGAGATATTCTCTAGAAATTCATGCTAAATTATGTCCAAGGTAATACATGATCTGGTCTCAACAAAATCTTTTGTTTTCCTGATCCTTGATCCTGAAATGGTCAGCCACTGCTCAAGCATGGAATCTATTGTTATTCTTAGGAGTTCATTGGTTCTACTTTCTGTATTAACCAGCCACTTGACTCAACATGCAGTGTGTCTGTTACCACCTCTCTGTTTTCATGAAGTAAACTTTGGAATTAAAATCCATTTCCAAATGCTTTCACAACACAATGTATAACACAGCATGATATTCAGCAAATGTTTTCTACACCAAACTGAAACCTCAGTTTCTACCAATATAAAGAAAGGGGGGAAAGATTCTGCTTTCTAATGCACTGATTCATCATTGTCAGTAAAATCAATGAAAATCATTATTCAAAACCAGCATAGTGGTGCATGCCTTTAATTTGAGCACTGGGGAGGCAGAGGTAGGCATCTCTCTGAGTTCAAGACCAGCCTGGTCTACAGAGTGAGTTCCAGGACAGTCAGAATTACACAGAGAAACCCTGTCTCAAGAAAACAAAGGGAAGAAAAAAGAAAACCATTACTCAATAAATTAATGGGACTGAAGAATCAACGTAATCAGGCCCTATCAAGTATGTTTAACCATTTCACAGTTTCATCTTGATAAAAATATAGGTTTATTCTAGTTGAATGAATCTATCATCTTCTTGATTAATTAACAGTTTTTGTTGGTGTGCTGTAGTCTAAAGAGACATGAATAATATAGTTTACATTATTTTCTGATCTGTTCAACAAGGAAACATTGAACAATAGTCATACTTTTGAATGATTTTGAAATACACATAATACTTCAAGCTAATTATGTAAAGCCTATATCTATCACTGTAATGCTGAACTTATTCTTTTAATGTTGGGCCATTCATCAGCATGTTTAAGATATGTAAGCTTGAAAGTACTATTATTAAACTTTTAATGGCATAATGTTTAATTCACCCTTGTTTCTTTTAGAAATATTTTATACGCGATAATTCATCAGCAACTTGGAGAAGTGCTTTCGAAAATTGCATCATTCAATTCTATATTTCACTATAGGTTAAATTCTGGCAAGTAATTCCTTTGTCAATGATCTTGAGCTTGACCAGATATTTTTCTATACCTAATGTTATAGATAACAGTAGTCTTTGATAATGCTCAAATTGGATGCAGACTGTAAACTGTATAAACTATGAGAGTAAACATAAAATTAAAGAATTTGATCAGATTACTAAGACAATATACCTAAGTGTACCCTATAAAACTTGCATTATATGTGGAAATAAAATGACAGTGAAATTTTTTTTTTTGGTTTTTCGAGACAGGGTTTCTCTGTGTAGCTTTGCGCCTTTCCTGGAGCTCACTTGGTAGCCCAGGCTGGCCTCGAACTCACAGAGATCCGCCTGACTCTGCCTCCCGAGTGCTGGGATTAAAGGCATGCGCCACCAACGCCTGGCTGACAGTGATTTTTTTTAAGAACAAATAAGTCATTTACTATTTTTACTGAATAATTAGCTAAGAGATTTTCACTTGTTTTACTTCCTTATTAGCTAATACTGGACTCTGAACATTCATTTTTATAACCGCAGTCTAACCCTTTAATCCTAAATAATGTTCAGCCATCACCTCCTTATATGAAGGGAAAATTTTTCTTCATCCTTCCACACTAATCTCAAACTGTAGCACATTTACAAAGTATTTGAGGGTGTTTCTAGGCAGATATTACTGCGTGTTGTGTTCCCACACCACTTCTCTCAATGACTGTAGTGCTTATCTTGTTTTATGTTATCTCCCAGCCTGTGTTTTTTTCCCTTATTCTTAGACTGTGAGGTTCTCAGAGGCAGAAACTGTATTTCTTTCAGTGCTTCTAATGATAAAGACATACAACAAAATCAGGACGAGTTCCTTGAATTCATAAATGAATGACTATATATTCTATTCTATGTCTGTGTACAGATGCATATGTGTGTGTGTGCACACACAGACAAGCATAGCTCCCAGGAAGAACCATAGTACATTCAAAACAGATTAATACACAGTATATTAATACAGCAAAGTTTTGTAGACAACAAGAAAAAAGACATATACCAAGATACAACTATCAAAGAACCACAAAAGATACTGCAATCCTGTTATGTAGTAACAAAATTCTTACTAGCTTAAACACAAAAAGAAAAGGGAAGGGACTAGTCACTGGACATAAGATGACAGAAAATCAAGTGGAGTTAGTTGCCTGAAGAGAAACAGGCCGTGTCTCTTGATTTATTTTCAATCAAGAGACAGAGCCAGCTGCAGGCCACATAATGGAAGGCAACTAGGGAATAAATACCCTGCCTGGCTGACTTCTATTACTTCCCTTTATTCTCTTGTTGGTAATCTTTTTTGTCAGTCTTCAGCTGGAGCCTCTTCCCCTAGCCCCAGAGTATTAGTGCTTCAAATCCATCCTGCAGAGGAGCATGAGAGGGTCTAGAGGGGCCGATGGAAGGATCTGACATTACAAGCTAATGTGTTGAAGATTGGTCCAATTAATTAGTAATTATGACATCACAACCCTCTTCTTGACCCAGATTCTGAGTAAAGTGAAAAGTAAAGTTCACCTTTCATTAATAACTAGATCTTCAAGTGCTGAGCCTTACACCTAAAGGGCCCTCTCACTACAAGCAGTGCAACCACAGAAGAGGACATGAGTTTGAGCAGGGGCTATGGGGAGTATGAGAGGTAGATAGATATAATCGAACTGCTTTGCACTTGTGTATGAAATTCTCAAAAACAGATTTTCAAACTCATCTATTTATCTAAACCTAAACTGAAATGGTCCCATCAGCTGCAACGGTAACACAGCAGGATTTAGGGCTTCACCAAGCAAATATCCCCCAGAGAGAGAAAGGACCGACAGCATTTAAGCAAGAACACAGAGAGACTTATCTCAAACTATAACGATGACACTACACTATAACAACACAATACATATACAACGTGCAGCACAGTTGGTTTCCCCTCATTTCCTGACTCCAAGCTGTCTACTAGGAAGAGACAAAACCCAGCTTCAGAAGAGGAAGGTAAGCTGCAGAAAAAGGGAAGTACATCCAGGAAGTGTAGCCAACCTCATCCTAGGAAATTAAGAGGGAAAGGGTAGACCTCTACTAGCAGGGTTCATCCTCCTGTGCCAGTCTGACAGTATAATGACTTTGGCACCAATAAATCAGACTGTTTTGGAAATTGTTGCCTCTGTGTTGGACATTTCTGCCAAGATTAGAATCTGGAATGATGCACATCAATATTTTACATGACAGAGATAACAGTCAACAGGTGATGTTAATGGTATTGATTTGGAGTGTTCCATCTGACGTTTAGAACTCCAGCTAGCCCACACTTAGCATTCATTACTCTCTCACTCCCATCACTTTATATATAACATGACTTTGGCCTTTTGACCCTGTATATGTTAATGAGAATCAAAAATTTGAGATGTCATTACAATTAGAATAGTAGGATTTTTTAGAGGGAAGAATATGATTTTTCCATCACATGCCCAATCTACTCTCCATAAACATATATTCATTATATTATCTATATCTTGAAATAACAATAGTGTTATGAAATTTGAGATAATTTCAAAACTAAACATAGTAGAATATTTTGAGAGTAGACCTGGATTTTCAAATTCTAATTGGTTACTGCATTTAAAAGGTCTAATATTGGGAGCTGTTTTCGTTTGATTTAGCTTTTTAGTTTTATCCTTTTAAACTCCAAGCTATGTGTCTTCCTGAAATGGAAGCATAAGAGATCATTTCTGCATTCTAACCATGGACACCCTATATAACCTGATGGTCTGTTGACCATTCCTCTTAAAGAAATGCTCTTTTACTAGATGTGGTTCATTTTCCCTATGTCTGCCTAATAGTGAATGCTCTTATCAAAACAAATGTGTCTATTTAAAGAGATACTCTAGATAGATGGAACACCAAGACAGGGAAGGTACCACTGACTTTGGTAAAACATGAAGTGATGTAGACTTGTGATGGCCCCCAAACAATATCAAATATGCAAGATTGAAAGATATTTCATAACTCATACCTAAATCTAGAATTGGTGTGAATCCTGAGAAATAAAATACAGTATGAGTAGATTCTTACTGCTCCCTTGAAAAAGCATAATGCTCATAGACTCAGAGTACACCCATATGTAATCATGGTAAATTTTTTTTTAAATGCATCCTGTAAAGCGTTTTTAATGCAGTAATTGTTTACATTTTTAGAAGTGGTGATTGTGTCAAGTAACAAATATCCATAGTTATAGAAAGCAATAGAATATATAATGATATTCAGAATATTAATGATATATATAATATTCACAGATATTATACTTGTCCCATTCACAGACATTTTTATCTCTGAATTTAATTCTTCAGGAGCCTACCATATGTTTCTAAATGATGTATTTCCCATATTGTGTTTATTCCTCGGACACTTGCATGTGTATTTAGTTCCTGTGTGACTCCCTGTAGACACAGTTATCTCTTCATGTCTGTGACCACCCTTGCTCCTGTTGACTTTGTTGCCTCTTATCCTGCAGGGCCCCATTTAGAAGATAGGCACACTATGCCTCAGATGTCATATTAGTGTCCTTACTTCTGATGGTCACTGTTGCCAGTTTTTATTTAAAACTTTGCTTTGTGAGGCTTGGTGATATTTACGTTCTTACATGACTTTTGTCTGCAGATTGATTCTGAACATTGGAAATTACTAATTCATAGAGACATTAAGTGATTTCTAGTTAAAATTCCTTACCCACCCATCCATGGCTGACCCATCTAGTGCTCAGTTATGTGTATAAGTATGCACAGAATTTAAAAAAATAGATTTATGTGACATATCTTTTCTCTTTGGAAGGCCTGTTTGTTTTTCCTGCATTGTAAGTTCGTGTCACAACTCAAAATTTTTTTTCTTTTTTTTT
>CABHPR010151851.1:35640-61703 GCA_902168415.1 Peromyscus melanophrys | reverse complement strand
GAGAGAGAGAGAGAGAGAGAGAGAGAGAGAGAGAGAGAGAGAGAGAGAGAGAGAGAGAGAGTGCATGATCACATGTATGGGGTGAGCATGTATGTCTTTGTAGGGAGGCCAGAAGTCAACTTCAGATGTCTTTCTTCATGTACCTTTTTTTGTGACAACATCTTTCTCTGGGATCTCGCCTCCCCAGGTGGATAGGCTAGCTAGACCACAAACCCCAGAGGTGCATCTGCCTCTGCTCCTCAGCAGTGAGATTTCAAGCATGCACCATGATGCCCAGATTGTTTGTTAACTTGTTTTTTTCCACTTTTTATTTTGAGATTATAATTGAATTACATCATTTCTTTTTTTTCTTTCCTCCCTCAAAACTATTCCATACACCCCTCTCTGCTGTCTTCAAATTCATAGCATCTTTTTAAAATTATTTTTACACGCATAAATGTCCATACATATATGTTCCTAAATACAGCCTGTTCAGACTGTACAATGATACCTTTCTATTTGTTTTCAGGGCTGACAGTTTGACAATCAGTTGATGTGCTATCCCCAAGGGAAGGCAACTTCTCCCATTCCCAGCTTTCTTTGGTTATCTATGGTGCTGTGAGTAGGACTGAGGCCTGGGGGCTTCTCTTCCTCCAGTTTGGCATGTCAGCTCATACTTGGGCAGTTCCATTGGTGAGAGTCTATGGGTGCTGCTTCTGATGGAGACACACTCTCATAGCAAACTCCTTAATCTGGCTCTTACAGTCTTTTCACCCTCTTCTCCTGTGTTTCCTGGGCCTTAGGTGTGAGAGTGTTTCATAGATATATACATGGGGGCTGGGCTCTTCAACTCTTCGTTTTGATTGTGTGTGCTTTCTGTAATGGTCCCCATCTATTTCACAAAGTAGTTTCCTTGATGTGGGTGAGGCCTACACTTATCAGTAGGTATAAGGACAAATATTTATAGATTCTTGTTAGAAATTATGCTGGTCTAGTAAATTAGTGGTTGTTGATTGTCATCCAAAACCCATAAATTCACTAACACTGAGCAGTTAGCTAGGTTTCCAGTACTAGACATGATCTCCCTCTTGTTGAATGAGTCTTAAGTCCAATTAGAGAGCTGATGGTTACCACCAAGGTTACCACTACTGTGCACTTAGGGGTATAGTGATGTGGTGGTTGATGTGATTCATAGGCATCAGAATTGGGTAGGACTGTTTGTTGCTTCCCTCCTTTGGAAGCTTGTGTGGTACCTTCTGGTGTCATAAAAACAAGTCTGCAGGGAGAGTGTTTTCAGGTCAGTTCCATCTGAGGCTCTTTTTCTGAAGTGAGTGGTGTCCTCAGCAATAGATGTAGTTGGTTTTTTAACTCTTTGCTCTTTGAGGCCCACCACATAGCTCCCAAATAAATACATGGAGACTTATTCTTGCTTATGAATGCCTGGCCTTAGCATGGCCTGTTTCTAGCCAGCTTTTCTAACTTAAATTATCCTGTTCCTCTTTAACTATGTTTGCCTCTGGGATTTTTACCTTTCTTCATTCTATATATCTTTCTTTCCTTCTTACTCTGTGACTAGCTGTGTGGCTGGGTGACTTACCCCTGGTGTCCTCCTCTCCTCCTTTTCTTGCTCCTCTCGCCTCTTCCCTTGAGCCTAGATTTGTCCTCCTATTTATTCTCTCTGCCTGGCAGCCCTGCCTATCCCTCTCTCCTGCCTAGCTATGAGCTTTTTAGCTCTTTATTAGACCAATCAGGTGTTTTAGACAGGCAAAGTAACACAGCTTTACAGAATTAAACAAATGCAGCATAAAGAAAGCAACACATCTTTGCAGCATTAAACAAATGTTCCACAGTATAAACAAATGTGACACATCATTAACTAATTTTCCACAACAAATAGGCACTTACCTTGTACCTCTGTGGATGGAACAAGAGCAACAACAATAGGATGTATGGTTGGGGAGTCTCTGGGACATCCCAGATCAATAACTCATAAGGGGGCTTCTCATATATAGTATTGGAATTTTTAGGTTTTCTTTGGCTCTTAGAGATAGCACCATCAGTTCAGAAACCCAGCTAGCACCAAGAGCATATCCAGGGCTTTGAGTGGGCACTCCCCAACATCTACCCCATCTATGATCTGCAGGAGCATGTGGAGGTTGCTAAGGAACCGTAGCCACAGGATCTCCATGACTCAGGACAACTTTGGGATATCAGAGAGGAGTTTTGGCAAGGGTCCAGTTTTGATGCTGTACCAGAAGCTAGAAGCCTTGAACCTGACCAACAACACATTAAATAATGAACATTTGCAAGCAAAGCTGTGTGGACAAAAGGGTCTTACTGCATTATACACAGCAGCTTCAAATGCCACCAAGATGAATGACGAGGTGATGGAGAAGTAGAGGAGCAAAAGGAGGTTTTTGTTTGTTTGTTTGCTTCTTCTGTTTTGTTTTATTTTGTTGTGTGTTTGTTTGTCTGTTTTTTAATTAATATTATTCTTTGAATGTTTTTTTTTTATTTTTATCTTATTTTTATTATTTCTCAGTTAGTTTTCCTTTGGGATGGGTACTACAAGGGTGAAGGGTGGATGATACGGAGGGATTAGGAAATGAGTGGGATTGGGATGTAAGACGAGAAATTCCCAAAGAATCAATAAAAGATTATGCTAATAAAAAACTATACCTGTATATTTAAGCCAGCTCTTTACATGAGTGCTAGATATGCAACATAGTTATCCATGCCTGTGTGATATTTTCTATTGCTGGCTCTGCAGCTGGGATCCCTCTGTCTCTGACCCCAGGGGCAGTAGGTGGGCAGATGCAGAATCAATGGCACAGATTCTGGGGAAATGCAAGCAATCTCGTTAATTAAACAAAAGGCTGAGGTATGTATGTGTGTGGGGGCTCTACTTCCAGCTGCCATGCTGTTTCCTGGTTGGCTCTGGGCTACATGTCATCCTCTTTTGGTTTGGAGTTTATGGGTCAGGTTTCACCTGGCCAGAGTACTCTCTGTGCATGTCACAGCTCTTTGTTTGCTGAAGGCATGGCCTTACCAGCCTCATTTTACTGTCTGGGTTAAGTCCAATCAGAGGAATGCCTCATTTTAGGATGTTCAGAATAGTGCATAATCCCCTGCCATCTGCCTACACACTTCCCACTCTTCCTTCTGAACTCAAGCCCAACAATAGTAACCTCTGAAAATTTCCAACGCAGTTGTGCTGTGTCATGCTCCATGAACATCCTATTCCTTTATATTTGGGATCTTGCTTAGATTTCCCATTGACCAGAAATATATCTATTTCTCTTCAAAAGCTCAGGTCATTCCTCCACTACCTTGTCTATTTTCAGCATGCCAGAAAAATGTCACTATTAGAAAACAGCAAGAAAGAGTAAGATTACAACCTGGGCTGGGACTTTAGAAACTATGTGATCTTTTAGCTTCTTCCTGTCTCATTTCCTACCTTCAAAACAGAGAGTGGAGGTGCAAGGCTTCAGTGTCATAAGCACCTGTAAATGCTCATTTTCAATCATACCAGAACGTACTTTGTTTTATTGTAGTAGTCTATCTTCTCTCCTGGATACTCATGAATTTCTGTGTCTGTTAGAGAGCCTAATAGTATGACTATCATTTAACAGCCACCATATATATGTGTGTGTATGTATGTATATAGGTCTCTCATATATGTGTGTATATATATACATATATATAAGACACAGACACATACATATGTCTGTGTGGGTGTCAAACATATATATGAAAATGAATTCCCACTGTTTTCATAAAGACATTAATATATAGCAGTCAAGAACTCAGGCTCCCTCCCCACAGGCTCATTTGATGAAGGTCTTTGGCCCATCTCCAGTTGCAAAGACAGAAAATTCATAAGTCATTATTTTGGGACACAACAAAATAACTCTGTGATGGTCAGGGGACTCACAGAGTCCAAAATACTTGTCTTTGACTGAATGTTCACAGATAAAGAAGTACCTAAGTAGGTCCTTGATTTCTCACTTCAGAAGACCCATTTCCAATCACACATATCAAACTTGTTCTGAAACCAAAAATTACATGCTTTCCCGTCTCTCTGTCTACTGCTTTGTCATTGGATCCCTCAGACATGATTTTTCCTGATGTTCAACTGCTATCATCTTCTGGTTAATGCTTTTGAGTTGACAGTAATGTACTACCTCCGAAGATGTTCCAACTTCAAGCTCTCTGATCATTGTTCTCGGGATCTTCTTATGCATGCCTACTTCAGGGTACTGCCCTTAGATTATAGTTACTGACTATTCTACTAGGTAAACTAGAAGAAAGGAAGTATTTTAACTAATATTAATCAGTTGATCATTGTGCTCATCATTATTCTAGACACCTAACACCTAGTGCATTAATTCTCATAACTCAGAGGGCTGTTTTATCCCCCATTTATGTGTAGGGAGTCTGAGGCACACAGAAATGAAATATTTCACCTCAAAAGTATTATTTAGTGAGATAAGTGAATTAATTAATGTGGCTTATCATTCTTCCCTATGAAATAAAGGTAACTTTTTTTACTTTAATTTAAAAGAAAATAATTTGCCAAGGAAGTATCAAATAATTGTTCATTATTATACAGATTTCAGTTTAAAGTGGTACTAGACAAAGGCCATAAGATATGTAATGTTCATCTAACTAACAAATATAAGTGTGGAAAATTATCCCTCAGTCTCAGTGGAGTTCTAGGGAGAAAATCCAACACAACATAACCAGTGGGTGCACAAAGTTCCTGTTCTTATATACACTAACGATAATAGTTGTAGAAAATATTAAAATAAAAATACACCTCAAACCATATCAGGTGTACCCTTGGGACATTTTTGTTAAACCCTTCTCCTTACCAGCCGTTCCCTGGCCCCCACTCCACTTAGCAGCCATATTGTCACAGAAAAGAAATCTCTGGAAGTTGATTCATCTGCTAAATTTAAAGGAGATATCTTTGCTGTTAAATTTAGTGACCATGTGACTCTCTCATAATATATTAGAGAATTGTGTTAACTACATTGTCTAGGTGCTTCTAAAACTGGGTACAGTCTAGATAATTTAATAGAAAACTGAACATAATACACGCATTTTATATGGGACTAACAAGAGTGTATAACAACATCATTTACTGGAGTGTTAAACAAATATAGCTCTAGCACTTGGATTATTGCCTAGTGCAGGAGACATGGATCAGACCCTGAAGAACTCTGATTAAACAGAAATGAAATTTGTCATTGAGCTGAAGACCATAGAAATTGCTTTTTTGTTGTTTTCTACAGAGCACACTGTGGTAGATTTAATAAACTGAATGATTTATGATTGCTTATATACAATCACATCTCTCACATCTTCCAAGGAGGAAGAATAAAAAAATCTATATCAATATTTTTGCAACAAAAATGAGGAGAGGGCAATCATTCTGCTGGCTTCCTCTAAGAGTAGAAACAATATTAATAACCCTCATTATTTTAGGAAACAGAAGATGTGATCTGATTCCACCGAAAAGTGGCAGTGTAGGAAAATACTTCACTGACTCCAAAAGCAAAGTCAGTAGTACACATACATTTGCATAGCTCTCATATTTGGAGGGATTTTATTACCTTTGGCCAAGTTAGGAACTAAGTTTTACATGATGTTAATAATATTTTCCCATGTCACTCTTAAATATTAAATCAAGCTATGCAAAATATGAACATTATATTCAGCAAAAATGCTGCAGACTTTATGTTTAGATACTCAAGTATGAGCAGAATCAATATGCTGGTTATTCTCCACTTGCCACATTCCAGCAAGTGAACACAGGGAAGCTGTTCTTCATGGCTGGATCAGTAGATTTCCCTCTCAGTGAGATCCCACCAGAGAGGGCATTTTGAATAGACTGGCAGTGGTCTGGAGCGAGAAGGAGTCATAAAACTCCTCCACACTTCTTTCTTTCTTACTTTGGCACTTCATTTCTTAAGATCTCAATAACATCCACAAATTAAATCTCTCAGCATCAGAGCTTCCTGGGTGGCTCCAAATTTTACAGACCTTCATGATGGTCTTTCAGTTGTGTGGCATCATGCCTAAAAATAGAAATAACTTCCTCTTCTAACTAGTCTTACTAGTCAAGAACATCTCTTCTTGGTTCCACTGACCATATGTACATCTTTGTAAGTCATCGATTTTTAATATTTCTTTGCCTAATTACACTGAGGCAAATTCTATTTTCTGTTTAGTTGTTGCTTGCCACAGTGAGTTTATGTGGGTGTTACAGTTTGTTGACAGTGTCAATTAATGATATAGCCCCAGAATCCCTTCTCTTCATGTGATAAACTTCTCTGAGGCTATCTTCTCTGAAGGTCACTTCACAGGCACCATGCCTATAACCTGTGACTTCTCATTTAACTGCATTCCTAATGCCATGTAAAATCTTCACAACAGGCTCTGGTTAAGGCTTCAGTTTTGTGTACCCGGCATCTACTTAGTGGTTCATTTAAATAATATAATGTTCTCTCTCTCTCTCTCTCTCTCTCTCTCTCTCTCTCTCTCTCTCTCTCTCTCTCTCTCTCTCTCGTCTGTGTGTGTGTGTGTGTGTGTGTGTGTAAAGAAAATACTTTCATTTGTATTTTTCTATCCATACTTTTGTTCCAGGATGCTTATCAAATATCAAGATCTAATGTTGTCAAGTCCCTTATTCGTATTTCCTACATACATCCTCTCGAATATTCTAAAATATCTAAAGAGTAATTATGGCACTCAATACAATACAGATGCTATTAAATAGTGGTCAGATTACATTGTTTAGGGAATAATGACATGACATCAGCACATGCTGGTGCAGATGCAATATTTTTCAAAACTTTTGATCCATGCTTTATTAAAACTACAACTGTAGAATTCATGGCTAACAAAGTTGATTATACATATGTTCACTAGCACAACAAAAAAGACTCAATTCAGCATAACATTCTATCTTTTTTGAATATCTAATTATTTGGAGGGGGAGTAAACTTTTATTAAATGAACAAGTGCAATATGTACAGTATGTTGTTAACATGTAATAGGTTAATTAACTTACAGACAGGACTCCTGCTCTTTATTGTATTTTTTTTAAGTATGAAAACTTTATTTTCATTCCAACCTCTAATATTTTAACAAAATAAAATATAATAAGGGAAAACAAAAAACATCACATTGAAGTTGGACAAGGCAAATCAACATAAGGAAGGCACTAGAATTAGAGACCCTCTCATTCACATACTCGGGAGTCTCATAAAAATACTAAATTAAAAGCTATAATGTATATTCAGAGAACCTGGTGCAGACCCGTGTATGCCCTGAGCTTGCTGCTTTAGTCTCTGTGAGTTCATATGAACTTTGCTCAGTTGATAGAAGGGAGCTTGTTACCCTGCTGTCCTTCATCCCCTCTGGCTCTTACAATCCTTCTGCCTCCTCTTCCATGGGGGTCCCTGAGTTTTGCTGTGAGGAATTTGATGGAGACATTCCATTTAGAGCTGTATGTTCCAAGGTCTCTGTCTTGGCATACTGTCTGTCTGTGGGTCTCTATATTTGTTCCCATCGACAGGAGGAAGCTTCTCTGATGATGACTGAGTTAAGCACTGATCTATGAGTATAGCAGAAAATCATTAGGAGTTCTTTTGTTGTTACTTTTTTCCTAGATCAGTAGTATTTGGTTTTACCCTAGGTCTCTAGGCCATCTAAGTCTCTGGTTCTTGGTCATCTAAGCAGTGTCTTAGTATGGGTTCCATCTCATGGAGGGGGCCTTAAGCCAGATCTGACTTTGGTTGATTACTGCTCAAAGTTTCCTGCCTGGGTTGCCCTGGCATATTTTGCAAGCAGGACAGTTTTGTGGATCAAAGATTGTGTAGCTGGGTTTACGATTACATTTCTCTTTTAGTAGCCTGCAGAGCACTTTCCTGTACCAAAAACACTAGAAGATGGAGCTGAAGGCTCTATGCAGGCACCAATTCAACAACTCCATGTTCAATGAGTTGTGTGGGTGTTGTCTTCAACAACTGGATCTTGCAACTGCCTGGGTTGTTTGGGGGTTTCCATGGAACCCCTTTGGCTAACAACTCAATTGGATGTAACCCAGTCCTAGTACTGGAAGCTTTCTTAGGTGACAAGAGATGGCCATTTGAGACTCTATCTCCCTCATTATTTGGAGACTTCGTTAGGATCACCTTTATATATTTTAGGAAGTTTCTGCTACCCAATCTTAATTTATTTTACTTAGATTTAAATGATTTTCTTTCCTCTCTCTACATAGTTAGTTCATAATGAATATGTGTGTATGAATAATGGTTGTTTAATTTTTTAAAGTACTAGATTATGTGTAAGAGAATATCATGTAGAAAGGTTTTGTTCAGACTGGAAATGTAGCTCTGAAAGTAGTACAGTCCTTGCCTATCATTCACAAAATTGTGAATTTACTCCCAGCACCACATAAGCCAGGAGTGGTGATAGATAACTATAAACTCAGAACTCACAAGGTGGAGGCAGAATCATCTGAAGTTCAAGGTCATCCTCTGTCTGCAAAGCTCATTCACAGGTCCCTGGACTGTCCTGCCTAGCATAGGTAAGCAGTCTTTGCAACCTCCTTGCTCTGTTGAGATCTTGAATTCTAATCTGGAAGGCAAGAATGCTGAAAGTCGTCTTCTAACCATATTTCATTCACCTCTAATCACCATTTCTGCCAATAGACTGATTCCCCACTATTTTCTTGTCTTTATAAATTTCCATAACTTGTAGTTCTAACCTTTAATCACCATTTCTGCCAACAGACTGATTCCCCACTATTTTCTTGTCTTTATAAATTTCCATAACTTGTAGTTCTTATTTACCCAGCACACTGGGGAATTTGCATATCTATCTGCACCTTCTATGTTCTCTTTTTGCATAATAGGTTCTTGGGAAATAAAACACTGTTAGCCTAATGAGGTGATCAGATTGCTTCCATCTATAGTGTCTTAAACATCTCTTAATAAGGGTCAGGATACTGATTGGAAGATGTGTAGACAACAATTAGTGAATTACTTCTTGCTAAGCCATGGACAATTTTAGCAGGAAAAAAAACTGATGTTTTTGTCAGAATGCTGGTCAAATGAATCATGAGAGCTATGCTGTTTGTATGTCTTGGGAACTTCACAATCTCAAATTTTACTCACATGGTTGCTCTTCATTCTCTCTCACAGTGCATTCCCAGACCTCATAGCTGCCTCCTCTTGGCTTTGAAAAGAGTGCTAGATTCTCAAGAGCAAAGTATAGGCTGAAACTCCTTTCTGCTGCCTCCAAGTTGTATGGATGTAAAATGAGAATGTTGCTAGCACTTTAAAACTAATTCTTCGTCTGGGAAAATCTAAAGACATCAAAGAGCAGTGCTGTGGAATGGCTCCAGGTCAGTGAAGACGCCTTTGGCAAAGCATAGAGCATGCGCAGAGTCTCCACATGTGACTGAATTGGAACATTTCCATTCACCTTTGAGATAATGCATCTTTAGAAAGCTTCAGCCCCTCATTTTTTCAAGATTAGTGTGAAAAATATAAAAGATGGGTGTTGTTTTTGCAAAAAAAACTGCAAGTTATTAATATTACTAATAATCCAAAATATTTAAATATTTACAAAATTACCGAGAGAGTTAGAATGATCAGTTAATATTACTCATAGCAAGAAGAAAAAGGGATTTTCCAAATTTTAACTATAGAAATATATTATTCTGAAACAAGTAAAATTTCACTAATAATAGAGTATAATAATAGCATAAATTTCTCTAAAAATAATGACAAATGCCTACAGGCAGCATGCACTGGTGATTTAACGGAGTTCCAAACTGTCCTTCCATTATTAAAGCTCACTGTGACAATGACCTTACAGTGTAAGGTCTATAAGAAGACCCTGAAACTCAGAAAGGTTGAGTGACTTAACCATATGGTGCTCTGAACTCTGGAGCTGAAATAAGACATGAGCTGGTGAGATTTCAAAGTCAACATTAAGAAAAGAAAGATCATTTTACTTTACTGACTGAAAAACTCAAGGCACCACTTCTTTATGCAAACCTATATATCCTGCTTCAATTTGCTTGCACATCTAAAAAAGTTATTTATTCAAACTGCTCAGCTGCTGAACACTCAGGCATTAATTACAGAGGTAACAAATGCCCAACCCAATAAAACGGCTGTAAGGTGTTGTTTCCGCTGAGACACAGATGGACAGACTGTATGTGGTAGCAGAGTTTTACTAAGGTCAACGAGAAACCATATATCAGTAAGGCCGGAGACCTGAGAAGGGCTGGTGTTAGTCCAGGCTAATGGCGTCAGCACTAAAAGGAGCTAAGTAGTCTCCCATATACCCTTAGAATATTCACTTATTTTTAAGGTCACAGAATTACATGATTCACAGTTGTACTCTCAGTTCTCCTTGGAATGGCATTGTTCGGTCATTGTTGCCTAATTAAGTGATTCCGAAATGTAGCTAGAGTTTTCCTGTCTGGCCCACAGTCAGGACAAATCTCTCTCACCCGCCAGGCCCACAGCCGCTCAGACCCAACCAAGTAAACACAGAGACTTATATTGTTTACAAACTGTATGGCCGTGGCAGGCTTCTTGCTAACTGTTCTTATATCTTAAATTAATCCATTTCTATAAATCTATACCTTGCCACATGGCTTGTGGCTTACCGGCATCTTCACATGCTGCTTGTCATGGTGGCGGCTGGCAGCGTCTCCTCAGCCTTCCACTTCCCAGAATTCTCTCCTCCTTGTCCCGCCTATACTTCTTCCTGCCTGACCACTGGCCAATCAGTGTTTTATTTTTTGTCCAATAAGCAACATGTTTGACATACAGACCATCCCACAGCACCGAAATTTTTCCTCATTCATTCTCTCAATGAAGTGTTTGCCACCAGATTTTGGGCTTGCTGTCAGTTCTCTTACTTTATCTAAGTATCTATCTGCCTCTGTTCTATTCACCCATATTTTAATGTCCACTTTGTGGTTAATAGTCAAACCGTAAGCTGAAATCTAAAGGAAATGAAATGTTACCTTGTGTGTCAACCATGGCTAAAAATTTTGAAATTAGTATGTTCAATTTAAAAATCATCTGAAAACATACAAAACACAATAATATTTGCTTTGGTTGGTAACCCAATTGTTTTAATTTTTCAGATTTATTTTGATTATTTTAATTATATCCAAGTTGAGGCAGAGAGAGGCATTAATTACAAATTAGTGTGCATAAGTGTACAGATGCTCACAGAGGGCAGAAGTATCAAATCCCCTAGAGCGTTACATAGTGTTAACATCTATCCCACATGGAAGAACTGATCTCCTGTCCCTGCAAGAGCAATAATAACCCTGAATCACCTTTCTAGCCCATAATTAAAATTAAATGATAATTCAGAATTTGCAGGATCCTAAGATGGTTATTGTGTACTAAAAAAAAAAAAAAAAAAAAAAAAAAAAAAAAAAAAAAAAAAAAAAAACACAAAAGGGACAGTTTTGCTACCTTATTTTTCTATTGGATTCATAACTGCAGAATCCAAGTCATGAAATGACCTTGCCAAGGTGATAGTTAAGGAAACATGACAGAACTTGAAGGTAGACCTGATACAAAGTCCTCCCTCACCTGGCTACCCAAAGTATAACATGAGAACCATCTGCTCTAACTTTATTAGGACACATATTAGAAATTCAGATTCCCAGGCCCTGCTCCGGTATGCTGAATCAACTCCACGTTGTACAAGACACACTGGTCTGTAGCAGACTTCAATTTTTTTTTGATGATCCATTGGCAAAGCAATGTAGCCTTTGTCAATTGAATCAATCTAGAACTGAAACAAATTCCAGGAAAACTGAGGAAACTGTTTTAATCTTATGCAGCTTTTAATTGTTAGGCAGTTTCTTCAGAAGTAAAGCACGAACACTTTTATGATTACAAC
Source organism: Peromyscus melanophrys (assembly GCA_902168415.1). Taxonomy (NCBI): domain Eukaryota; kingdom Metazoa; phylum Chordata; class Mammalia; order Rodentia; family Cricetidae; genus Peromyscus; species Peromyscus melanophrys. The sequence continues at coordinate 49,769 of CABHPR010151851.1, read as the reverse complement.
ATCTATATATTCATGTGTCTATGCATACATATACATGGTTATGTACCTTAGTTTCCTATTGAACTGCTTGTGTTCTGGGATGTTACAGAAGATCAGAATGCTAGCCCAGTGATTGCTCAACTTTCGCACCAAATGTCATGAAAAGCACACTAGCGCCACCTCCTGAAGCTGTTGAAGAAAGGCTAGCCTAGCAAAGTGTTCTGCACTTGGCTGCCTTCCATCAAGGTAGTTTCATTAAAATTTTACTGCTGAGTAATCACCTTTTCCAAGTTCTGATTCCTCTCCAAGCAACATTTTTCCTATGTTTATGATACCTTAAGAGTACCTTTATCTTAGCTCACTACAACTGCAGGGGAAAGATCTTAAAACCACCTTCAACATAAAATAGCTTCTGCCTACAGTAAGTACCTTAGCAAAGATTTGTAACTGTCAAGAATATTATTTCAGTCTATGACAAATCAGTACTAGGATCAATGTGAAAGATGCACCTTAGTAATCAATAAATAATATGTAATAAATCTGTTCAAAGCACAGGTGCTTGAACCTGGAGGATACTGCCATAGTTGGTGTTTATAAGGAAGGAAGCACTCTTTCTGGTATTTTCAGCCTAAAAAGAACTAATATCACCAAACACAAATATCCTTTCTATCTCAGAAAGGCAAATTCTCTTTCAGCCTTATTTATTTCTCCTCCACTCTGATTTACATTCAGAAAACTTTCTACATATTTCCTCACACTGAAGAAAACAGTAACTGGTCTCAAATAAAAGCAAATATTTAGAAATCCATAGAAACTGAGGCTAGCTCCAACTGAGTTAGAATGATAAAAATGAGCTGAAAAGCTTTTGAAGATCTCAAATTTTCTTCCCCAAACCCTTGATGTTTCCAACACTTAGCAAAGATAATTTTTCTTGCTCTGATTTTTTTGTTTGTTTTCCTAATGGTAACAATTAACTCTAGCATCTATAAAAGAAACCTTATTAAGAGAATAAAATTGGCTACCCTAAAATTTCACCTCCGGAATACTGTATGACATAGAAGGAGGAGGAGGCAGGTAAATAAAGCAGAAGATGAAGGTGATTATTAGAAAAACCCTTTATGGAAGATGCACATTGAAGAAAATCTCTATGTCTCACTTTTTACAGTCTCTATGAACTGATAATGTCACTTCAATATTAGTAAAATTTCAAAAGCTGAACTGAAAGAAAAAGAAAATTGATTCCCTAAAATAGTACATATCTGCAAAATCCTAAAGTGCAAATTTAGTGTGTTAAGAAATAGCTAAACAGCTGGGCAGTGGTGGCTCATGCCTGTAATCCCAGCACTCGGGAGGCAGAGGCAGGCAGATCTTTGTGAGTTCGAGGCCAGTCTAGTCTACAGAGTGAGATCCAGGAAAGGCACAAAGCTACACAGAGAAACCCTGTCTTGAAAAATCAAAAAAGAAAAAAGAAAAGAAAAGAAATAGCTAAACATAAAAGCCTCTAAGTAAATGAGAGCAATGGGCAACTGACTTCAAAAATCCAGATAAGAATTTGCATGAAATTATTTCCATTTTACTCTTCATATTGCATTTGATTACAATAATTTTAAAAACAGGTATACATCCAGAGTTTGATTAGTTTCTAATTAATCTCTGATTGAATTTGTTTTTTTCATTTGCAAAGAAATTGCACCAATCAGACTTAAACAGCAAAATCTTTACTCAGGACTGCTTCAAAAAAGAAGAGGTTGAGTGGAATCCTGTTGAAATCAAAGGACTTGGGGGCCCTGGTGGGAAAAGTACTAGAGGTCATGGGGGAAGCTGGTGAATATTATTAGGTCCTCTTGTTAGTTAATTAGACAGGCATTATCAGTCTTGAAGTAGATTAAAGATGAATCCCTCCCTCTAGTCATCTTTGAAATCCATCTCCTATTGCCTGCTTCCTGGTCAAAAGAATGAAATATCTCTAGCCCTAGCTGAAGATGACCACTCGGAACTCTCAATTACTTGGTTATAAGACCACCATCACAGGCAATTTGACCCATGAGAGAGCATACTAAGAAGATGTGGTGCCTGTGGTGTGATGCCTTCTGCAGCCTTGGTGCAGTGGGAAGAGGCTTGGACCTGCCTAGGCTCAGTGCGCTGGGCTCTGCTGACTCTCCATGGGAGACCTCGATTTGGGGGATGTGGGGATCCGGGGTGGCTTGGGAGGGAGAGCTGGGGTGGGAGGAGGGAGGAGGTGGGATCTGTGGGTGCTATGTAGGCTGAGTAGAAAATTCCTTAATAAAGAAAAATGAAAAAAATAAATAAATAAACCACAATATAAATATCTTTAAAAAAGAAGACAATGGGGGGGGGAATAATTACTCTCTTAATTCAATACTGTATTTATGCTTCCCAGAAACCCATACTCCTATGCAGCCACCTAAGGAACCTATACAATTAACCCTGTGCATTTTTCTCAGTTTGAGCTCAGAAACCATAACTTTCCTTTTTCTTCCTTTCTGAAATTTTTTTTTCCTTCAGATACTGGCCACAAACCTAAACATGATTCCCTGACACTCTGGGCTTTTTCATTCCTTCTCCAAAGACTTCCTTGGCTCCCAGTTCTTTCACCATGTAGCTGAATGGTAGTTATCTTCATAGCCGAACAGAAGTTGAAACAGCACACACAAGACCTGTACAAGCTCAAGCCACACAAAAACCCTAGAATGAAGAGAGGAACTGGGTACGAAGACACACCCTAGCTAAGTAGCTATTGACAACTGATAGCTGCTGGTAGTGGAGAAGTTAGATTTTTTCAAGGGCATGGCCCCTGGTGAGTTAACCATATGCCAGCAGAAGGCCACACATCCGAGAGTATGGATAGCATCAGGGGACACAAGATTTGGTAGGTAGGGATGGGAAGTAGATCAAGAGTTGTAGATGAGAACAAATATGATTGAAATACATTATAGGACAATCTCAAAGGACTAATAAAGAAAGGAGAAAATGAAATTTCTGTTCCTATAGTATTGAAGAGGTAACTCCATCCTTTGTCTCTACGTAAGTTTATCCCTTTCGTCCCTGAAACTTAAGAGTTTCTTACATTCTTTATTATTTTAGAAAGAACTATCTCAAAATTATGTCAATTAGGCGTGGTTATGATATCATTGCATTAGAGTCATTGCCTGTACCAATTTTTATAAGGTAGTTGACCCATCTTCTATCCCCATCAGCAACATAAATGGTTTCCCTTTTCTTCATGTCCTCAGCAGCACTTATTATGTTTTGTCAGTGATATTCTTGTCTTATTTCTATGTCATCTTAAGAAATGTGAAGTGAAATCTCACTGCTGTTTGATTTGCAATTCACTGTGAATACAGATGTTGATTTCACACATTTTTTAATCACTACTGTATCTTTTCTAGAGAAATATAAATTCATGTCCATTGTCCATTTTTAGTTGGGCTTTTTAGATTACTTCCCCCCCCCTCACTATAAGAGTTTATTAAGGGAAGGGAATTGAAGGGGTGTGCATAGGCCTATGGAATTACCATGCAGGAAGAGAGAGGAGGAATAGGTGGAACCTGCTTTCATAGGTTCCCCCTCTACACATGCACATATGGGCTTACATAGCTACACCATGCATGCACATAGATTGTGTGTCCATGCTGTACACAAGTTACATGATCATGCGGTACACATTACATAGGATGTAAGGTCCTGAGATGGCTAAGCATCTTGCCTGACTACTGGACAGCACATGTGCAGTCATGTAACTGGGGGGTGGCTAGCAATTCTAACATTCCAGACTCTTTGTTTTTTACAAAAAATGGCACGTAAACAGGAATGGGGGCACCATGTCTCCTGACTAGGTGGGCATCGGTTAACTTTTGGGGTTAGGGAAGGGGGCTTTTGAGGTAGCCGGACATCCTGAGGTAGTTGATTGTCCTCCACTGCTTTGGGAATCGTCCATCGCCTTCCGCTGCTTTGGGCTCTGGGACTGTTTGGTTCTGACAAGGTGCTGGCAAGGCAGAAGAGGAAGTTTAGAAAAAAAATTTACCTTGAGGGGAGTACTCAAGGGGTCCCAGGGTGAGTGAGGGGGGTCCTGAGACCAGGAAATTTTGGATTATACTTACATGAAGTGGATCTGACCTCTCCAGGTGGATTCAAGGTGGCTCTGGAGCTCAGCAGAATTTTTAAACATATTAAGAAGCAGCCACAGGGAATTTAAAATCTTGAGCTAGTAGCCATGATATCATGTTTAGTACTCTGCTATCAGAATTTATTTAGATTTCTGTTATTGAGTTATAGGATTTTCTTACATGTATTGAACATTAAGATATCTATCCTTGGCAAAAATGCCCTCCCATTCTGTGCATCGTTTCTTCCACTTTGTTGGTTATTACCTTGGTTGTGTATAGCTTTTCAGTTTAGTGAAATCTTATCTGTCTATCTTTGTTGATATTGCCTGTGTTTTAGGTGACATAACCAAAAAAAAAAAAAAAGATAGTTACCAAGACCAAAGAATCTGTCTCCTTATGTTTTCTAAAAACAAAGTTTCCTCAAAAGTTACAAATAATATTTGAAATCAAAGAACTGGCTCAACATTTCAGAGGACTTATAGCTCAATCAGGATAACTGGAGTTCAGATCTCAGCACCTTCCTCCAGTGGGTTATAGCTGAAGATATTACTTCCTCCAGTTATAGCTGAAGCTCCAAGGAATCTGACACTCTCTTGGGCCTCCATGGGCACTTATATGCAAATATGCCCATACTGTCACACAGACACATAGAAAGACAGACAGACACACACAGAGACAGACACACACAGAGACACACACACAAATAAATAAAAATTTAAAGTATTTTTTTAATTACAAATAGTAGTTGCATATGATCTAGTAATATCATTTCTGGATACAAGGTTGGATTTCTACATACATAGATTCAACCAAGAGTAGGTTAAAAATATCACCAACCCACCCTTAATAAGTATTTGTCCTGAGCATGTGTAGGCTTTCTTCTTGTTATTACTCCTAACATTATTCAGGTTATCCAGACAAATAATATATACACAAATTTAAAGTGCTTTATTAGATGATCTTTATGATCCCGTAGGTCAAGTGGTCCCATAATCAACATAAGCATGACAGAATCCCAAAGACCAAGAAGCAAAAGCCTCAGGATGACAGTGTCTAATGGTGCAGCCCCAGTGCAAGACCTAAGCCTGAAAATACCCAAGGAGGATGGCCAGTGCAATTCTGCATTAAAGAGCGAAAAACTTATAATGTTCTGTAGAAGGGGTGACATCAGCACAAACATAGCCATTTGGGAAAAGAGAACAAAAGCAAGAGAATGTGTTTCACCTTTGTTTCCTTTTCCTTCCAACCGGGTTAGACAGTGCAGCCTCATTCAGATGGCAGCTCATTCACCTCATTGACCTCCGATGCTGCTCACATCTGGAGACACACTCCCTGACTCTGAAGCATCTTCTCTAGGCATCCTTCCAACCAGTAAGCTGGCACCCAGAACTTTATCATGACGTGGTGTAATACCTGCTTACCTTACATTTATAATGTGTTAGATAAGTCATCTAGAATGATTCAAGCTCTGTTGGAGAGGGTGCGTAGCTTACAGGTCATATGTATATACTATGCTGTTTTGAACAGGGACTTAAATATCTATTGGGACCTCAGGGTATTCTGGAACCACTCTTCCAAGGAAGATACAGGGCTTACCACATGCTGAAAAGAATTAAAGTTGCATTACTGAAATTCTATTTGTCAGATATACATGCAGGCAGTATTATTTACAAAAGTCAAGATGTGGAAACATTTAAATATATATTTACAGTTGAAAGGATGAGGAAAGTGCTAATAAGCACACTCATACTGTTCAGCCTGCTCAAATACAGAAATCCTATCATAGCCAACAATATGAGCAGGGCAAGTGCAATAATCCAGTTGTAGAAGGACAAGTGATACCTAACTTCACTTATAGAATGGTGGTTTTGTAAGAGACCAAGGGAACAAGAACAGGGAACTACCATTTATTGGATATATAGTAAGTTATGCCAGATGGATAGGTTCTAGAAATCTGCCATAAGAGCATAGTTCCTGTTGTCCACAGTGCTATAGCAAGCACGTAGAACTGTGTTAAGAGGGTAGTTCTTCACAACCAAACTAAAGCAGGGGAATTATAAGGGATGGTAGATGTGTTGATTGTCTTAATTGTACAAATGTTTTATGACCTAGTTATCTCACAAAACTCATTGATTCTATTTACACACACACACACACACACACACACACACACACACACAAAATTTCATAATGATAAAGCTGTTGAGAAAGAGGCCCGTAGATAGACAGACAGACAGACAGACAGGTTTAAAATTGTATCAAAGAAGAGTGGGTAGTTTTCCATGCCAAAGAACATGGCTGACGTAACTCTGCCGTTTGTTCTGGAAAGTACATATCAAATATCATTGGGAATAACTTGCTTTACATTCAGAAGATAAACCTGCTGTCACTAAAACATTGCAAAGCAATTTTAGTGCATACAGCAATCATATTTGAAGGTTTGGTTTCTGTGCTAGGTGCATTGGAAAGGCTCAAACTTTTTCCAAAACTTTTCCCTGCTATTAGCAGGCAAACTCTGGCATATCATTCTCAGAAGGGTTACAGAAGAAAAGGAGAACAAAGAAACATGGAAGAAAAAAAAAGCCCTCAAGTCTCTCTTGAGAATTAGGCATAACATTTCCTCCACCTAACACTGACCAAAGAGAGCCACGTGATTGAGCCCAGCATTCTATGTGGAGGGTGCTGCAAGACCCGTGGCAAAAGGGAAGGAATACAAGAAAGAGAGAAGAGTCAGTGATATCCACGTAGTTTATCATAGACGGAGTCATTAAATATTAATTGGAAACTTGCAATACACCAAGAAAGATATGTTTTCTGTCACAGAAAGTACAGTATAAGAAAAGTCTGTTTGAGCAAGTTCAAAGGTTTATAGAAAAATATTCACAAAGTATATTAAAGAACAAACACTATCTATTGAATGGAAATACAGAGAAACCATCCTTGGCAGAAGAAAGATTGTAAGTAGATGTGATGTGAAAAAAAATACATGTTGAGCAATGTTCAAAGTGCATAAACAACATTTGTTTGAAAAGGAATAGTGTTTCAGGAGAAAGCACAGGTCCAGTATCCTTTTCTAAACATCCACCCTCATCCCACTCCTTAAAGGGAATTTTCTCACATTTCGTTCCTCTCTTATTTTCTTAGTTGACCTAATTTCATAAGCAAATTTAAGCATATAGCACACAAAGCAGACACTCTCATGCTATTCTCTTTGTATTCAGAACTACTAGCTCAAACAGGTTTCCAAATATCTTTAACTAAATAGTCTAGAAGTATTTCAGAGACTAATGATCCTATTTATTATCCCTACCCATAATACTCCCTGTCTTGTCTTCCTTCTCACAGTAATTAGCCCTACTCAGTCCCTTAGTCAAGTCCTAGATTTCTCAATTTCTTCCTTCTTTCTGATCCATCCATCGACATGTGATCATTTAAATCAAACAGTCTTACCTGATAACATTTCACAGTCCCCTCTGTGCAGACATTGGCACATCCTTACTTCATCCATCAACAGTTCCCGCGGGCATTATAGCAAAATTCTCCAAACTGGTTGCGGATCTCCAATTGCAAGACTGCACCATCAAAGCAGGCTTATTTGACCTATCATCCTTTTACTCAAACAATCTCCAAATCTTTCTCCCGTTGTCAGAATTGTCTTTACTTGAACATTCGTCCATTTCAATGCTGCATTTTGAATGCCTATGACACAACCTGACATACTTAAGAGTGTAACAAGTGCTATAAAGAACGCAAGGAAGGGTAGCGAGTAACAGGATAAAAAGTAACCAGGTGTGAAATGCCTATTTCAGACTTCAGTTAAGAAAATAACACTGAAAGACACGGCAGTGACCTGTGTCATGGCTAGTAGCAGTGAAGATAAGATTAAAATGTACTGTGATCCAATGTATATTCTGAGGTTTTCAGGCAGAAGTCACAAGTTTGAATTACGGATTTGGTGTGAGCGATGAAAGAAAGAGGAATCAGTGGCAACCCCTTTAACTGCTGAGTACATCGCTTTGAATAAAGGTTAGGAAGTAAATATTTGAGGGAAATCTTTTTTTTTTTTTCTGTTTCAGGAGGTCTCCTTTATTTTTTTTTTTTCCCCCCCCCCCCCCCCCCCCCCCCGCCCCCCCCCCCCCCCCCGCCCACCACCCATTTCCATCTCCTCCATGGCAAAGATTCCACCGAGGGTTGAGATCAACCTGGTGGACTCAGCCCAGGCAGGTCTAGTCCCCTCCTCCCAGGCTGGGCCAAGGGTCTCTACTAAGCCTCAGGTTTCAAACAGCCAATTCATGCACTGAGCACAGGACCCGGTCCAACTGCCTGGATGCCTCCTAAACAGATCAAGCCAATCAACTGTCTCACCCATTCCGAGGGTCTGATCCAGTTGGGGGCCCCTCAGCCATTGGTTCACAGTTCATGTGTTTCCATTCGTTTGGCCACTTGTCTCTGTATTCCATCCATCCCTGGTCCCAACAACTCTTGCTCACATAAACCCTCCTCCTTCTCACCAATTGGACTCCCGGAGCTCCACCTGGGGCGTCCAGACTGTTCATGTAGATCTCATCCATTTCTCCGTCATTGGGCAATCCCCATGTCTTTCTTGGGGTCCTGTTTTCCAGGTAGCCTCCCTGGTGTTGTGAGTGGCCGTCCAGTCATCCTTGTTCCACAACTAGTATTCTCCTATGAGTGGGTACATACCATGTTTGTCTTTCTGAGTCTGGGTTACCTCGCTCAGGAGGATTTTTTCTAGATCCCTCCATTTGCCTGCAAACCTCATGATGTCATTGTTTTTCTCTGCTGAGTAGTAAGTGGATCAAAGACCTCAACATACATCCAGCTACTCTGAATCTGCTAGAAGAGAAAGTAGGAAGTAGTCTTGAACGCATTGGCATAGGAGATCGCTTCCTAGGTATAACACCACTAGCTCAGACACTGAGACAAACAATCAATCAATGGGACCTCTTGAAATTGAAAAGCTTTTGTAGAGCAAAGGATACGGTCAACAAGGCAAAGCGACAGCCCACAGAATGGGAAAAGATCTTCACCAACCCCACATCTGACAGAGGACTGATATCCAGAATATATAGGGAACTCAAGAAATTAAACACCAAAATTCCCAACAGTCCAATTAAGAAATGGGCCATAGAACTAAACAGAGATTTCTCAGCAGAGGAAACACAAATGGCTGAGAAACATTTAAGGAATTGCTCAACATCCCTAATCATTAGGGAAATGCAAATCAAAACAACTCTGAGATACCACCTTACGCCAGTCAGATTGGCTAAGATCAAAAACACTGAGGACACCTTGTGCTGGAGAGGATGTGGAGCTAGGGGAACTCTCCTCCACTGCTGGTGGGAATGCAAGCTGGTACAGCCACTGTGGAAATCAATATGGCGCTTTCTTAGAAAATTGGGAGTCAATCTCCCCCAAGATCCAGCTATACCACTCTTGGGCATATACCCAAGGAATGCCCAATCATACCACAAGGGCACTTGCTCAGCTATGTTCATATCAGCATTATTTGTAATAGCCAGAACCTGGAAACAACCTAGATGCCCTTCAACCGAAGAATGGATAAATAAACTGAGGGAAATCTTTTGAAAAAGGAAAGACCACACCCATAGGATGGTGTTACTCGTCTGCTTACAATCACTGAAATGACAATGCTCTGATCTTGGTAATATAGGAAAGTTTAGTTGTATCGTTTATCTTTGAGGTTACTATAAATGTACCCATAACTGTACATTTATGTACGTAATGAAGAATTATTCATTACCTCTTCTAAGTACACATTCTGTCATGTTTTCAGAACGTCATGAAATCATTCAACAAATCCTTATTAATTACCTCCTACACCAAAGTCCTGCTGTCCTACAGCTGGGGTATGAGTCTAGCTGTCCAAGACAAGAAGAATGGGAGTGGTAGTAAACTAGTATTTTAATCCCAGAAGTTGAGCAAGAGGGGAGGGATAGAACTGATCAGCTCCTCAGTGTTCTTCTCTTACGATCACTTTATTCCACATTTGTGGATTTACTTTGAAGAGTTGTTTGTTTTTCTACAAACGTTCTGATAAGTAGGTATAGAGACCTGTTTTCAGCATGGTGAAAGGGAGAAACAGGCAATTTGTTAAGAAAATCTCACCCTGGACTCTGGCATCCAATGTAGGTGAATTCCCCATGACTCTAATGGACCAGTGATGAGCAAACTCAGACATGCATTTCTTTCTCGAAGACACAGAAGATGCTAAGGAAAGTCAGTTTCTGGATTATGATCTCCATAATCTGCCTTTATAAAAACTGGTCTGACTGAGAGCATTTCTGCATTTGTAGCGCCCCTTTTGTCTGTCTTCATGAGAAAGGTGGAACCTCACTGCTAGAGATTCAAGGTAGTTTGACCTCTAAGGAATCCTGTTCAGAAGCGTGATTCCTTGTCTAATGAGCCTGACAGACAGTTGAACTTTTGAATGAGGATTCTAAGAAGCAGCTAGGCCATTTGGAAATGCTGTCTCAGTCAAGATTAAGGTAGTTGACTTGAAAGGCTGGTTGTGAAAAGGCAAAGCCGGTTCCCCCATCTCTGCTTCCTCGGTTGCACATGTGTCTAATCTGCTTCCAGGAGTATGTTGTCTGCTGTGTGGTGATGGAGTCCATGAGAGAAGCTGTGGTTGGATTTCCAGCCAAAAAGCCTGAGAGCTCAATAAACATCTTTATTTTTTTTATCACATTACACAACCTCACGTATTTTACCCCACAGCAACAAAAACAGAAAACCAGACTCATAAACTCACCCAGCCAGATACTTGCATATTTCTAAATATTCATTTCAGGTTTCTATATGTAAAATACTCAAATGCCACAAACACGCAGTCTTCTCTTTTCCCACATATACACTTCTGGTAAGATGCATATATGGTGTTTGAAATGATGTATTCTGGCTGGAAGTGGAATTTTCTGAACAAAAGTATGAGTTAGGGTGAATAAGGCTAATTTTGGTTTCATCATTTTTCCCTTCTCATTTTAGGCTATTTCAAAGTATGTATATATTTTGAGATAAAATTCCGTACAATTTAAAGCACAAAAAAACATTGAAAATAGTTATTGATCATTATGCATGTATTTTATCAATTATTTGTTTTATGTATTATCAATACACATATCTAGGATTCATCATTGAATGATTTAAAACAAAACAGAAAATCCCTTCACACCTGTGTAGCAATAAAGGCTTATTTGGTTGTTCAAATGTTGCAAATATTTTCAAGGACAATTGTGACTTTCCTGAGACAGCAAACAAAACCTTCAGGGAAAAGTTCCCTTTAAATGCTCTCAGAGTTTGTGTTTCATAATCTCTATAATAAGGATAACTATCATATCAAATCAAATCACAAAATTTACTCATCTTATTTGTGTCTCTTAAATGTGATTTCTGAGAAATAACATTTATTCCAGTTTTAAATTGTTAATTTTAGAAAAATGTTACCTTTTATAAAAACATAGGCAAAATTATATTCTACTTTTAGCAAAATTAATAGGATTTATTTTAACTATTTTATTTTAATCCTTGATTTTTAATTTCATTGACAAACTCAGACAACTGAGTCAGATATATAAACCTATTAAAGAAATACTATTATTAGGATGGTCCCCAGTCCTGTGACTAGGTCTGTATTAAAAGGGGACTTCTGGACACATACAGCAACAGACATGCAAGATGATGTCTAGACCCACAGGAAGAACATTTGAAAATTGCCCTCTGTAATTTCAGAATAGGAAACACACTTTATTTATTCTCCTTTCTCATGTTTTATTAGTTGTCTCAAAAATTGTTTTCTGCCTGTCTGTTTGAGACTCTATAGCCACTTACCATCACCCACACCCACCCCGTCATTCTCTCACCTGTCCAACTTCTGGGCCAACAACAACCATTACAATACTGGACATATTCAGGAGCTTGTATTATTTGTTTATCTGTATGACTACAAAAATGGCTAAGGCAGATGAGATCATGACTTTTAAAGAGAGAAGGGGCAAGTGGGTAGACATGAGATTGGTAGGAGGAGTGGATAATGGAGGAAAAATAATATAATTATGTTTTAATTCAATAAAACATTATTATGAACAAAAGCATACAATAAAATATGGACAAGTTGGAATAATTGACTCCTTTTTAAATGCTACATCACATGTCCCTGAAATATAATGAATTGTACCTTTACAAATTACTTGAGCAATTATACCAGGTCAAGTATTCCTGTGAAATAATTCTAACTTTTAATAAACTAATTATCTACTATAGTTACTTGAGAAAACAGAACTTAAAGATAGAATATGCATATTGAGTCTGAATAGTAGTTTTACATTAGTGCATGTGTTTTATTTTATTTTTATACATAGAAATAACATTTCTGAAAGAAAATTCTACTTTGCATGCAAGGAAACATTAATCTTCAAGATAAACCTGGTATGCTAGTTGACTGGAATGAGATAACAAAATACCCTCATCACATTTTAATCAACAAAAATATTTTTTCTCACAGTTCTAAAAGTCCAAAGTAAAAGAATCAGCAACTTAGGTGTCTTGTGAGGATTCTCTTACTGACTAACATAAGCTTATCACAGGACCTCTGTCCAAACATGGCCACACACATGTGTTGGTACCTTTGCCCTTGCTGTAAAGCCCCTACTTGTAGCAAATTAGGCCCCACTCTTAAGAACCCACTTAGCCTTATTTGCCCTCCTATGCTTCTGTGTTCAAATACAGTCAGATTGGAAGTTAGAGCTCCATGTAGCCACAAAAGTCAGAGACTGGACATGAGTCAATAGTAACCTGTGGTACTTTAGGTATAAACAAAAAACAATGAAAACAACTACAAATACACAGCACAGCTACACCTACTACCATTCTGGCAACTTAACAATTACTAATATATTTAATCTCTTCAACAAATCTTTGGACTAGATACTGCTATCATCACTATTTTACAAAAGAGATAATTTAGGCACAGAAACCTTAATGAGACCAAGTTTAACCTGATAATCATGTGGAACATTGTTAATTTAGACAGAAGTTAAACACCAGACTCTAGAGACAGTCTTCAGTGAATCCAGTAAAATCTCAAGCAGTAGAACATTACTGATGGGTCACTGAATCCCAGCTTGTTTCTTGGCTTTATGAAAAGAAAAGTAGTCAACAAAAACAACTATTTCATCCTGAGGTTCATTGGCTTTTATGCAAAAGACTTTTCATTCATCTGACTGAATCGTAAGAAGAACATTAAGTTTTTCTGGAAAGAACATCAGCTGTCAGGTGCTTCATGTGTCTGGAATTGGCTTTGCTAATGTGCACATAGTGCAGATGTATTTGCCTATTGGAACCACTTACAATTATTCTCACAGAAAAAGCTGACATCAGCACTGTGTGTGCAAAAACAAGTAAATGGAATAATACAGAAATTGAAGCTATGGAGCACACCACTTTATTGAGCTGATTTGGTGTCTAAATGGTTTGTTAATGAACTCATCTGAATAATTCATTAAACATTGTATGAATGTTATACTTAGCCATTTAAAAGTATATTGTAAACATACACATAGCAATGATAATATCAATGGAAAATGACTATGTTCAACAGAGCAGATGACAATAGTTCATTTATTTTCCAAAAGTTGACTTATTCAAACCTTTAAAAGATAAAAAGAGTTCCATTAGATCACTTCATCAAGCAGTACTTGAAAAGGCACTTGTCTTTAGAAAATCTCTGGGAAATTTGCTGAATTAAAAGAACATACAATATTTTTGTGGTACCATGGCCTATGTATTTGGTGACATAATATAAATTAGTCAAGTATAGTTTCACTTAATGTGTTTATTGGGGAGAGGGGTATAAATGCCTTGTTCAAAAGTCATCTGATAACCAGCCATGAACTCCAAGTCAACTCTCAAACTACATAAAATAATTACCTAAATATAACATCACACACACACACACACACACACACACACACACACACACACACACAC
>CABHPR010151851.1:18540-35630 GCA_902168415.1 Peromyscus melanophrys | reverse complement strand
CACACACACACACACACACACACACACACACACACACACACACACACACCTAAAATAAGATTTTGTCACTTGAGTTGACAATATCCACCCCCAACATCCATAGACTAAAAGAACCTCACTACCAGGCATGAGAAACATCCTTTCAAATGTTGGTCAGGGGAGTCCAAGAGACTCCCAAAACAAAGCAGAATGGTACTGCTGCCCTCGGCTGCCTCCCAGAGGTTGAAAGGAAGTCCCTGTTTCTGAAGACACCATGCACTTCATACAGAGGAACTGGACGACTTGAGCTGGATCTGACCTGAAAACTTCCTACCAGAAAGTGATATGAAAGCTGTCAAAGGAGGGAAGCAATTGATAGTTCTACTCAGCTTCAATTCTTATGAATCACAGCAATGACCACATTGGCAAGATATCCTTAAGGTATAATAATGGCATTCATATTTGACAGTAACCAACACTTGACACCTGCTCAGCAGCGGGAACCATGCCTGGAACTAGAAGTCTAGCCAAGAACCCCGATCTGGTGAGATTACAGATCTTAAAAAATGAACTTACACTGTCACTCTACTCAACCAACATAATTCCTGGTATATATCCTTATTCCCACAAACTAGTGTAGCTCTTACCCTCCTTCAAAGAAGCTTCTTTTTGCAACAAACAGAGACCATTACAGAAAAAGACAACCGGTCAAGAGTAGATGCAGAAAGTGTAGGATTCCATCAGCCCTTCTTCTTGAATGCCCCCAATGACTTACAGAGCTATTATTTGCCTTTGATTCCAGTTGCTGTGACAAAACACCAACCAAATGTAACTGGGAGGGGGCGGTATTTTGTTTACATGGAACAGTCCATCACTGAGGGAGGTCAGGGCAGAAACTCAAGGCAGACTTGTGGAGGCAGGAACTGAAGCAGAGAACATGAAGGAGTGCTGCTCACTGGCTTACTTTCCATGACATGCAAAGTTAGCTTTCTTCTACAACTCAAGACCACCTGCCTAGGGGTGGCACTGTGGGGTGGGTCCTCCCACATCAACTTATAATTTTTAGAAATGCTCCTCCAGACATGCACACAGGCTATTCTGATGGAGATAATTCTCTAGTTGAGGTTCCCTCTTCCCAACTGTCTCTAGCTTATGTGAAATTCAAGAAAAATTAGCCAGCAATTCTGTGTTCATCTATGTCTAATAAAAAGCAAATTGTCCAAAGATGAGAAGTTATCTACTGATATAAACACTAAAATTGAGGACAGTTTGTCTCTATGTCACTCTGTTTAACTCAGGATGGAAAACCCACCGGCATTTCTTGGCGGGGGGGGGGGGGGGGCCCCGTTTTGTAATTTTTTTCTCTAGTCCCCATTGTCCTTCTTCTATTTTTCTGTGTGCATCCAGAACCCATACTCTGGCTAAAGCATCCTGCTATCTACTCTCTTAAAAATTAAGCTTTCACAAACGTGCAGCTAGGTGTTTTTGTCTTATAATCTGAGGTTGAGCTTGGCTAAGTGTGTATTTGTTGAGCCAATGAGACAAAAAAAAAATGGTCACCTAGCACTACACTACACTCATCTGTGAAGTAGAGGTATGATAGAGAACAAGATCAATCAAGTGTGTGAGCTGCCCTAGTGATCTAGGCAGGTAATGAAAAGAGTAAATAAAGAAACTAGAAGATACCAGAAGAAATAGTGATATGCAAATAATGAAAATTGTAGGAATGATGTGTCTAGGCAAACAGTAAATATCCTTACCTTTATATCTTTTGCTCTTGGGTTTCACAGTTCACAGAAGGGCAGCAGTTTGTCTCATCCATAAAACTCCTCATAAATTGTTAACTACAATTAAAAATGCCAACTGTATGATATGGACAAAGCCCAACAGAGCAAATTTAAACTATTATAAATTTATTCCTTTCATAAAAGGCAGTATCTATTTGATTTAAGCCAAATGATTTAGGGAGAAGATCCTTGTGATTCATCTAGTGAGATGAGAGAATGCATACATTTCAGAACTGTGATTATCAGTCTCTATGACAGAGTAATGCTGCCATAAACATCTTGATTTGCAAAAGAAACTGTAAAACTTAAGGTTAAAAAAAAAGAAATTATTACATGAGATTACACGAGATCCCACCAACTAACATACTCCAAAATAGGTGACTCAGCCCTGTTACTGAGCTTTTTATTTCTTATCCTACGGTGTCCAGCAGGGACATTGTTCTTTTACCATGTTACATGGTTACTCCGTTTAAATTCATATATAGATGGAGGCTTCTACAGTAGTAGGTTTCCCTATGACTTTTTCCAAAGGTCTTCTATAACTTTTCAGACAAAATAAGATGAACTTCTGGTGTTGCTTTCCTCCACAAGAAATATCAAGGTTCATTAAAGAAAGCTTTAGTAAGTACTTCCAATACCCAGGCCTGGTCTCATTTTCTTTCTTGGCTGTTACAAGTTCACAGCTGCATCTTTCTCTGGGGAATCTACTCAGCAGTAGAGGCCACCTTGCAAGCAAGATTATGGTTCCTTCCTTTCTGGTCTTTCCCATACCCACAGAAATGCAAATCTAAAGCCAACGGACTGACCAACTCCAGGATGTAAAGAGATCACCCCTTGCTTCAAGGCTCTGGAACTCTGCAGTTCCATCTCAGGGCTGTCTGCTGGATGCAGCACACACTACGTTCCTATTCAAACTACAGCTTTCTCCAGCTGTGTCTGCAGCCTTACTTTAGGTCCCGCATTTCTTCTTCAGTACAACACATGCACCTGAATCCCTGCCTCAGGCTCTGTGGCTTGGAAACCCCTGTGGAAACACGCTGCTTTGGGATGCACAGTGCTGGAGGACTGGAGAAGATACCGTTTATGGGAACATAACCTAACTGGGTTTTCTCGTGGTTTGTGGATTGTAGTACAACTAGTAGCAGCAGCTTCTGGTGTCCTAGATATGTCATCTCTCCCCTGACTCTCATAAGTTCATTGTAATTTCTATAAATCGTTGACAATAGGCATTCCCGCCCCTCAACATCTGCTCCTCAAATGCGTTCGTACTTTTAGTCCAAAGAGTGCTTTATATCCCCCTACGGTCCTCTAAAGCGAGGGCTGAGCTCTTTCTGAAAATAACTCTTTAAGGGAAAAAGAAAAATGAAGACACTAAACCGGCAACAAGAAACATAAATTGTTGCATCCAAGACGTCTCTACCTGAGTGTGGAGAGAGATTTTAAGGTTCTAAGCTGACCGTTGTTCTCAATCCTAATACAATTACCTAAGAAGTTGCTCTTAATCCTATGCTCTGCATCGTATGTTCCAATAACCATTCTGGCATTCTGATTCTTTTTTTCTTTTAGATTAACACACAAATTTGTTTGGGTTTGGTTTTTGTTGTTTGATTGGTTGGATGGTTTTGAGGGGCATTATTTTTTGTTTGTTTGGTGTGTGTGTGTGTGTTTGTGTGTGTGTGTGTGTGTGTGTGTGTGTGTGTGTGTGTGTGTGTGTGTGTTTGTGTGTGTGTGTTTGGCTAATACACCAAATGCACATACATATAAATATATAGGCATATATGCACATACATATACACACAAAAATTTAAACATATGCCTACATAGAACTCTTTCCATCAATGCTACACAAACTCTATAATTCAAGTTGCACGGTGCTCTGCTAGATCTGGCACACACTAAATACATATGCAAATGTGCACACATATGCACATATATTTACACACGTGTATGTTTTTTTAACTCTTTTATATATAACTGTAAAAGTTCTTTCCAATATAAATTAACTTAAATTCTCTCTCTAGTGAACTAAAAGAAAGTATTTCTTTTGGTTTTGTAGATAGATATTTAAAACGTCACTTCGGTATTTCCTGCACTGTTGTGAGGTTAAAAAGTAGACAACAGTCTAACAGCTTTTGTGGGCTTCCTGTTTCAATAATTTCACTTTGTTGACTCTAGCTACCAGAATTTAATTGCTAAATTCACCCTTTAATGCTTAGGAGAGCAGTTCAAGAAAAGCACTGTAGGGATTTGTCACAGTTTCTGGTGTTTGGGATCACTCAGATTGTGCAGTCTGGTTCATACCTGAAGTTTCATAAGAAGCTAAAATGTTTATTGTGACATGAGAACCACGTTCTCTAACATTTTCCTTCACAGCAGTTACCTAAAAGCTTCTTTTTCCCACATTGAAGTTTTCCCACAGCAACTTTGCATAGGCAGGAGAGCGGCCATCATGTCATTCTCAGGAAAGTCAAACACACACCCTGATGAAGCTGTTGGCAGAGCTAAAGGTGAATTACAGCTTGGCAAGGCAGGAAGCCGTTAAAGCAGAAATGCCTTCCACACTCCCAGGATCAGCAAGTTTTACACTCAACCGCTTTTCTCCACTTAGTGGAGTTTCCATGGGAATTGTAGTTGCATAGTTTGCATTAGACAAGTCTTTATTTAACATGTGAAAACATGGTTCTTAGAGTAAGATGTAGAGAGAGGTGGAGGATTTGGACCATACAGACCTACCCAGAAATGCAAAATGAAATTCCCTTTAAATCCTGACAGTCACACATCTAATGGATATTTTTTTAAAGAAATGTTTCCTTAAATGAGGTCTAGGTTAGAGAGTTCTATGGGGATTTATTGTCATCATAATTATGTTATTTTCCAGTGCTAAGTTCTCAGAGGTTATCACAATTTTATAATAGATTTAATCAAATCTCCAAACTGAGGTTCACCCTAATGCTGATCAGTTATCATAATGAGGAAACAATGTTATCCATTCCATACCCAAACACTCCCATAGAGCCTAGATCAGTAGTTCTCAATCTGTGGGTCACAGCCCTTTGGGGGTCAAACAATCCTTTCACAGGGGTCACCTAAGATCATCAGAAAATACATATATTTACATTACAATTCATAACAGTAGCAATCTTACAGTTATGAAGTAGCAATGAAAATAATTTTTTTGGTTGGGGGTCACCACAACATGAGGAACTGTATGAAAGGGTTGTCACATTGGGAACATTGAGAAACACTGTCCTAGATGATGTCATTGACTTCAAAGGTATTGAGATTTCTAGAGTCTGAGTCATAAATGATAATAAAATGTTGGCATTATGCTTCACTGACACATTGTATTAAAAGTTTTCTGGACAGAAACAGAGGAGGAGTAGATTGAGGGGTAGGGGAAGGTGGAGGAGGAAATGTGAGGAGAAGAGGTAGGGGAAAATACAGTCAGAATATAAAATAAATGAATACATTTAATTAGTAATAATAATAATGTTTTCTTTCACAACTGACTCTTTCAGTAGTCAACTAGGGCTTTTTCTCTTGGCACAAAAACCAAACTATTTACAAAATTATGTTAAAACTACAGATGTTATTTTGAGTATGAGGGTGAATATGTCAGAAATTGTATACTATTGCTGTAATTTTAGTCAAAATATATAACATTGTTTCAAGATATTTCCATCCATGGAAAGGGTTAAAAAAATCTCTGTGGTCCTTTCTGAATTCAACCAAAAAGCAGAGATTATTGTTATAGCACCATGGCCTATATATTAGTGGATATGATATAGATTAGTCAAACATAGTTTGACTTAGTAATGTGCCAATGTGTCTATTTGAGTGATGGAAATGGCTTATTAAAAGTCACCTGATGTTGAATCAGGCATGAGCTTCCAGTCCACTGTGACGTGTTTAAATCTCCAGCATCATGCACACACCCACTGGATTTCTACAACTGTGAGACACTGAAGAGCAACGTGGACTGATTACTTTCATTTGATTACTTAGGAGTTTCTAGAGAAATAAGGGAACAAGAATACAGCTAATTGAGATGAGAATAAAGACTTCTGCTGAGGTCCACATAGGTGGGAAATGCCATAGATGGGATTCAGTGAGAGCAATCTGAAATGAGAAAGTACTACTGAGTTTGGACATTATAAATATTGATCTGTCTTTATGTTAACCCCTGAAAATTAGAAGAAATAATCCTATTCATAACAATTATTCTGCCACAGAATCAACAAAGCAAATTCTAGCCCTTTGTCTTTTTTTAAATAGTTTATCATGATATTCGTATTAATTTGTATCTTTCTGTACTTGTGTAATGTTATAGGAGTGGTATTCAGTAGACAAAATGCTCTCAAAAACTAAGAAACTATGACATTAACATTTATTATTATTATTAACATGGTAAGAGCCATTACAGCTCTGCTCTGCTCTGGAGAAAGTTGTTACTTCTCTGCACTGCTCCACTCCAGCAAAAGAAGGTTATTACCCAAACCTCAGTCAAGGGATTTATTGGGAGGGAGTAAACCAGGACAGTGGCTCCTTCAAAGTGCATAGGTTCAGGGCTTATATAAGGTTTCTAAGGGGGGAGTTTTTCCAGAGTAATGATTTTCAGGGTAGGAACTGGTCGAATTTCCATCCCTGAGCTTGGACAAGCTCAGAGATAGCTTGTTTTTTGTGCTCAGGGATTGGTTGGTTTTTGTGCTCAGGGATTGGTTGGTTTTCATACTGAGTTGGTCAGGGCGGACTGTGTTTCTTGCCTCTAATCTCAGGGTGAGGGTGAGTTTCTTTGGCTCTAGTTTCAAGGTCATAGTGTGTTTCTTTGACTGACTCTTTTACCATACAGTATACCTGTTGGCACATGCTATAAGGTAAGTGATGCCCTTACCTCTTGTGATGATACTGGATCAGCTCTCAGACCACTCCCTTTGTTCTGCTTTCTATCACTGGAGATCATATCCTCACAAACCCTCACAAACTGTATTTCAGACTTCTCAGAAAGATGGCATCCAAATGGGCTCCATGATGGGAGGCCGCTAGAAGATGTAGGGAGAAGCCAGGACATTTTTCTCTCTCCCAACACCTCCTCTGTGGTCCATCAATTCTGGTTGTGGTTTTTGTTTAGTGGTTAACACACAGAAATGCAGTAACAGAGCTAATGCCACAGGTTCTTTATTTTTTAACTTATTACGAAGTTAAATTTTATTTTTTGAAAAATTTTTTTTTCATTAAAACGTAATTGTATATCTTTATGAAGAACAATGTGATGGTTTGAAACAATGTGTAACAGGGAATGGTCAAATCAGGGTCATCATACCACTTCTCTCGCTGGAGGGGGCCCATCCTTCTTCCTGTGGCTAGTTTCTGCCCTCTCTGCTCAATTTTATGTGGCTGCCCTTCCATCTCTCATAAAGCCATTCTCTTGCATTACAGTTTTCAGTTCTTAAATTGGTTTCTATACTTCAGCTTGGCATTGACCAATGCACTTCTATTTTGTTTGATCTTTAGGGATAGATTATACTCTGAACATTTTGTTAACTGTCAAAAACATAGCTTTATGTTTCCAGAAATACCCCAAAATATACAACTAAATATGAAGTCCTATAAATTGAATCTGTGGGCCATGCACACACAGAGAAATACTTCCCACTTACTCTGAAGTCTGTGAATTTACAACAGGTTGCCAACTTTCATAGGAAAAATCACTAAATACTCATCTTAAGCAGGATGCATTTCATCCTAACAGAAAAATATTTCAGTTTTTCTCTTAAGCTATAAAGAATTTCCAGAAAATTTTAAATAAAATATGAAGTTGAAGAAAAAAGTCTACCACTACCCTTTCCTCATATTTGACCTAATGTTCAGTAACAAATCAGCATGAAGATAGCATGAACGCCCCCCTTGGGATTCCTGCCTTCCTCAAGGACAGGTAGTGTCAAACATGGCCTATAATGTGATACCTACGTGATAACGAATGATGGTCAATACATATTTTCAGGTTCAGACCAGCATGCATTGTTCAATTGAAAAAATGCTTTAGCATTCATTTTATATTTTATACATGCACAATTTTGTACATATATTTTGAACTGCATAAAATAGGATCTGTCACTTAAAAACAGAAAGCCTATTAGATGAAATACTTTACAGGACATGGAGATTCTCTTTAAAATACCTAAGAAACCAGTCATTGGTTGGCCACTCCCACAGGGTCTATGCCACCATTACCCCCAGCACATCCTGCAGGCAGGGCAAATTATCGGTCAAAGGTTTTGTGGCTGGGCTGATGTCCCAGCCCCACTACTGGAAACCTTACCTGGTAACAGAGGATGACTGGTTCATGCTCTGCATCCTCCATTGCTGGGAGTCTTCACTAAGTTCACCCTCATAGTTTCCAGGGAGTTTCCACTGAACAAGGCTTCCATATCACCCCTAAAATGCCTTCAAATTCCAGTACTCTCTCCCTCCAGCTCCCACCCCACCCTTGCCTGTTTTTATCTCCACCCAACCCCAGTCCACTCATGAAATTTTCCCACATTCTTGTCCCCACCCTCTAACCTTAACATATATAGCTGTAGGTTTATACAGCCATGTGAGGATCATAGCTCAGCCAGGTTGTCATGAGTCCAACTAACAGACATCCCCTTTTTTGTTCGTTTGTTTGTTTGTTTGTTTGTTTGTTTGGTTGGTTGGTTGGTTGGTTGGTTGGTTGGTTTTTCGAGAGAGGGTTTCTCTATGTAACAGCCCTAGTTGTCCTAGAACTTGCTCTGTAGACTAGGCTAGCCTCGAACTCACAGAGATCCACCAGCCTCTGCCTCCTGAGTGCTGGGATTAAATGTATGCACAGCCATCACCTGACTGACATGCCCTATTTTTAATGGATACATAATAATTATGCATATTATGGGGCACAGTGTGATAACTTATTACATTTATATAAAGGGTAGAACTCAAACCACAGCAATTAGTGTTTCCAGCTTCTTAAATATTTAGTAGTTCATTACATTGTGAAGCTTCAGGCTCTACTCATTCTCTAAACAGTGTAAAAATATTATTGTAAATTATTATGATAACATTATAAGCACAGTTATTCTTCTATATGAATAAATAACATATTACCATCTCATCTGATTGTTTGGTATTCATTTAAAACATTCTTACATCCCCTTTCTATTTTGCCTAGCCTCTAGTAACTTCCATTTTACTGTCCAGGAGACTAATATGCAAGTCAGACAGTGATATCTATCACATCTCTGCTGCATGGATGTGCTTTAGAATCTTATTGTTTATACTACATAGTTGCAATAAGAAACTTCTAAATAAATATTTGAGATTTTTCTTACCCAATTCTATCAAGATAGGCATGTTTTCATTATGCTTTTACTAAGTCACAAGAAGCTAAAGTTAGAAAGAAAGTGAAGAGGTTTCTCCCATTGTGTTTCTCCAAGAAGTCTAATGGGCCCTTCCTGACTTAATGTTGAAAACCTTTTATTATGACCTATTCAAATTTTGTCTTTCAAAATATTGGTACCACTGGAAGGGAGTATTGAACAAACTTTTCATATTTCAAGAAACTGAAAACAAATTGCCTAAGCCTCAGGCATAAAACTGATCTATCTCTATTATCTCTCTTTTACTCTACACCAGAATTGGAATGAATTCCATCTTCTCAGAACAATTTAAATAACTCTGGAGCTCAAACCTCTGACAGGTGAGGACCAGATGGAAAAGGATGGTGAAGAAAAAAAAGAGTTGGAAGAGATACTCAGAGCTGAAGGGATGGAAATCTGAGCCAGTGTGAACACTGTCATTTCTAATGTCTTCTTTGGACATAGTGTCACTAAGAACACTAGTTCTGGGCAGTCTGGGGAGCATCTGCTTAGCTGGAATGATGCAAATGTGAACTGAATACTGGTTTGCTGTTGTTGTTGTTTTCCCGATGGAAAGAGAAATCTCATGAATCTTTCTTTTGAATTAAATAGGCCCCTTACATGTTGACAGCTTCACAAGAGGAACCTCAAGAGTGTGATATGTGCTGAGAATCAAATAACGCCATTCTAGCTCAAGGAGTTAATACTAGCTTAGCATTTAAATATAAAGGATCATCCCTAGCATCTTGGCCATTGCAAAATATTATATACCAGTCGGCATAAGTCAATATAGTCACCACTAGTTCCATTCAGTTGTAATGGCAGTACACACACACACACACACACACACACACACACACACACACACACATATATAGATATAGATACATACACATATATACATGTCACTTTGTGTGTAACATCATCTATGTTGTCAAATAGTGAAGCAACAGGTACAATAAATCTGAACAATTACTAAAACTCTTCCCAAATTGCCTTGCTTTCATCTCTGTATTATACATATGATGCATATCATCTTCGTTACAATTTATTTTACAAAACTCTGCATCATTTCAGTTTTTTACCAATTTCCACTATAATATCATAAAAATTCACATATTGTCATCATGGCTGTATCATTTTCAATTACACTTTCCCTTGATCTGATTCTTTGCTCTTTCCTGAAAATGTATCCTTGTCATACATATGTCTGGGTAGTTCTTGACAGAACCATCAAAGATAAAGGATAGTGTGTGTGTGTGTGTGTGTGTGTGTGTGTGTGTGTGTGTGCGTGTGTTCACAAAACAGATTTCTTTATTGGGCCTTATGTTAATTTCTAGTTTTTAAATTTGTTTGACAAAAACAGTGAATAAGTATATTTGAGGTCTATTGGGAAAACGTATTGTTCACAGTTCATTTTCTATTCAAACATTGCAAGTTCTTTCTATAAGCCTGCAAGAAACACTAATTACCTTAATAAATGTATTGAGGGATGACTGAAATTGTAAAGTGCATACATTTAAATTCTATAATTAGATAAGTTATTATCTCAACAGTCTAAATATATGCTTTCAAACCCATTGTCAGAATCAAGGCAGAAAATCTCCACACGACATTCAGCATGTTCCACTTATTCTCCCCTTCTCAATCCCCAAGCAAGTCCTGATATGTGTCTGTGGTTATACACTGGAGATATTTAGAATTATGATGTGTGTAAACTTTGCTCTCTAGTATTTTTATTTTGCATAGCAATTTGAATATTTATCCATATCATACCATGTTTTGACAGTTTAGTCTTTTCATTGCCGAGTAGTATATAGATTTAGAATATTTAGTAGAATATTTAGTATACCCTGTCACCCGCTGATATTGATGGATATTCACATTGTTTCTTGGTTTTCACAATAGCTACATTTGACATCCACAGATAAAACTTTGTCTGCATACATCTTTGTAATTTTATGCTAGGTGAATATTTCAAGTATAAAAATAAAGGTTAATTTAAAATTGCATTTATCATATGTGGTAATGCATGTCCATGGACCCAGCAAGTTTGACTTGTATCACATATCAAGACAATATCTCTACCAAAAAAAAAAGCTATATTCTTTAAAAATAAAACATTAAGAAAATCTAAAAGGAGCCAAAAACTGTGAGAAAATACTTGCAACTTGAATATGTGATGAAGAACTATTTACATGTATGGTGCAATTTAACCTCAAAATTATTTTTCCATTGTTTTTACTTTTTTATTTTGGAGATTGTAATTACAGCATTTCTCCTTCTTTTTCTCCCCTCATATAATCCACTCTGCTCTCGCTCAAGTTCATGGCCTTGTCTATCATTAATTGTTATTGCATGCATGTGTATATACATACATAATCATAAATTCAATAAAAAGAAAAGTCAAATTAAAATTTTTGAAACGTTTGCACTAGAGAAGATATAGGCATGGCAAACAAGAATATGCAAAGATACTCTTTGTGATTAGTTACTGGAGAAACTCAAGTGAAAACTATGAAGACATACCATGACATACATGAGGATGACTCCAATTACAAAAAAAAAAATTGTAGTTGGTACCACATATTGGGGAGTGGGCATGAGAACACTCACCTGTTGACAGGGCTCTCATTTCATCACCGCCATACTGGGCAACAGAGGTTTCTTGAAAATTATCACATGAGATAAAAGATAGCTCGCAGATCAATGTCCCCAGCTTTTTCATTAGGGAACTGGGCAACAGCTAAAGAACCTCGGAGCAAACAGGAAAGTAAAACCCCAAATATCAGAGTGGCAAAGAATTCCATTTTCACGTACAGTTCCACATAGCATCGTTCACAATCATGCTCGGAGTGACAGAAAGCTTGAGTTAAGTCGCATGGTCCCTGCCAAGGCTGGCTTTGCTTCTAACAGTGTAAACATGTGTCATTTCCATCTCCTCTTTAGCACCAGTTTTTCACACTTCTGTGCTTGTTGGTGCTTGGCTTGCTTAACAGGTCCCTGAGCACAGTGCTGAAGAGCTGTGCTCCTACACAGAAGGCTGGGCATGTCTTATCGAGAAAATGTGCTTGTCAGATGAGTTTCGTGGAGACAAGGGCTACAGTTACATTAACTGTGAGTTCGATGCTTAATAACTAGTAATACATGCTGTAAAGGACGCATTAACTGGGCATATGTGTGGATGGGTTGATGAAAATGCTGTGACAAGAGTATCATAGGAACTTAACCCTGTGTTTTCCTCTAGGAACACGGGCTTAATAATTGCTAATTCATTACTCATGAGTTTTGAAAGGTCATAACTACTATAATGCTTCAACTCTGTATTAACTAATTAATTAATTCTAAATTGGAGCCACATTTAAAAGGAAAACATAAAATTATCCTTTCTGCATGGACGATCTTGTGAATTCACTCAATAAAATAAAATAAAATCAACTAGAATATATTATTGGATGTTTTCAGGATATAGAATCAATATACAAAGAATGGTTGTGTTTCTATATAACAAGAGCAAAAAAATTAAAATTTTCAAAAACACTTAACAAATAACACTAAAATATTTGTAATGCTTAAAGATAATTTAACAAAAGAGATAAAAGAATAAAAGACATGTACACAAGTAACCACGAAGTATTGTTAAGAGGAAATTTTAAAATGAGACTGAATCGGAAGACTCAATACTATAAAGATTTCAATTAGCTCAAGATTTATTTAAATATTTAACATAATTGCAACTGAAATCTGTAGCAGGACCTTTTGTAGAAGTGATTGTTTCAACTTTATAGGAAAAGCCATAAGATTTCTATAAGATCTAGAAGAGCCAAAGGATATCTTTGAATAGTTGTACAAAACATTTAGTTCTCAGGTCCTCATTTTTTGCATCTGTAGAATGGTAATAAAATATATGCTCCCCAAGAACAGGTCAGGGTACACAGTAGCAGATGTTTGCAGAGTCTTGTTTCTACACAACGCAATACTCACCTATACTTACGCATAGAGCAACAATAAGTTAGCCAAACAGGCTACTACTAGTGCTCACACTGCACTATGGCAGGTCACCAACAGGGGACAGTTATAAGACCCACATGTATTCACACTCTTCCCATTTCTAAATGATAATGGAATGCTTTCTATAAAAGATAGAGAAAAGGTGAATTTTTAATATGTGAAAGAATGTGTTATATATGTAGGGGTTGGATGCAAGCTCTCATACATGAATGCAGAAGCCAAAGGAGGTTGTCAGGATCTAGAGTTCACCTGAAAGCCACCAAGTTCCAGTAATCCTCCTATCTGATCCCCTAAAGAGCTGGGGTTGTGGGTGGCAATGCCTGACTTTTTATTGGGGTACTGGGGATTTGAACTCAGGTCCAATGCTTGCACAGCAAGCACTCTTACTGGCAGAGGAGCTGTCTCCTCAGAAACCAAAATATCATTTTACCTGAGAAAGTACTGCAAGAACCAAGGCATTGCAAAACATAAATTTCAGATTGTTTTAACTACACTCAGCAAAAGAGATAATTAGAAGGGCTGGGCGGTGGTGGTGCACGCCTTTAATCCCAGCACTTGGGAGGCAGAGCCAGGTGAATCTCTGTGAGTTCGAGGCCAGCCTGGGCTACCAAGTGAGTTCCAGGAAAGGCGCAAAGCTACATAGAGAAACCCTGTCTCGAAAAACCAAAAAAAAAAAAAAAAGAGAGAGAGAGAGATAATTAGAAGAAATAAGTTTGCCACATTATGGGGAAGACTGATCTTGAACAAAATGCCTCCTACTGTGTCCCAGTGACAGAGTCTCACTAATTAGGATGGATTAGTATTGGTAGGGCTCCCATGAATGGGCTGAAGACTGGCTGACGTACAATCAACAATGAAGAAAGATAAATGATAGTGTGCTGAATTGGGGTGATGTGATTAATTGAATCTATAGAATGCCAGGCTGTCCTGCATTTGGTTTAATATTTCCCTGAATGCATTCATGGAAGAGACTTTTTTAAGCCCATCAATTTAAATGAGAAATAAATAGTGATGGTGACAGATGTTTTAAACCCAAGAGAAGCCAAGCAAAAGGTAATATTGCTTCCTCGCATTCTTAGAGGGCTGTTTAAAAAGGAATCTCACATTTTGTCATTTAACCCTTGTACAGTTATAATGAATTAGGGAGAGCTGGTATTACCCATCATTGCGTAGTAAAATCTGGAAAGCTAGAGTCGCTTATCTAAGGTCTTCTAGCTCGACAACGTCAGTGTCACTCCAGCTGCCTTCCCTTTCCTCAAAACCTCCACTGACTGACATATTCTACTCCTTCCCCAATCTTCCGGCTTATCACTGAAAACAGTGCTTCGGTTACAATTGGTAAGGATGCTACCCAACCTCTCCTAATGTTACCAGAAATTTTGGGGAATCCTTTCATGGTCACGAGATGACACTGAGAAATTTGGGACCCTTTCCTAATGTTCTTGGTCTCCTTGATTCAAGAATTTAAGAGCATACTCAGAAGAAAGCTCAAGGACAATTTTATTAGAGTTTAAAAGAAAAACTCCAGAATAGGCAAACATAAATCTTAGCAGCTACCTAGAGAAGGTTAATGAGAAGGGAGGACAGGAGGGGAGAGGAGGGGAGGGGAAGGGAGGGGAGGGAAGGGGATACCATGTCTTTTAAGCTCAACAGACCTGCTGGTAAGCCACATCCCAGCAGGCAGCTGCATGGCAGCAAAGAGATCTGTATACAAAGAGTCAAAAAGTCCAAAGTGCCAGAGAAAGCATACATAGGCTCTTGCCAACACTCAAAAGAAAAAGCAAAGAAGAAAAAGGAATAGCATAAAAACATTAAGCTGAGCAAACAAAGGGGGGATAGTCAGTTACCAACATTCTTCCTTGGTCTCTGCTTGAGTTCCTGCTTTGGCTTCCCTCAGTGATCAAGGATGTTATCAGGTTGTGTAAGTCAAATAAATCCTTTCCTCACCAAGTTACTTTGGTCATGGTCTTTATAATAGCAATCAAGAGCAAACTAGAGCATTAACAAATGATGTAAGCGTGCCTGCCATTTAGTTGTTTTTGTCTTTTATTTCTGAGCAACAACGAATCTTTACTTTCATATCAACTGTCTTTTCAAATATTTGCATTAAAAGTTAGTAAACACTTTAGTAGTACCCAACATCAATGAAACTACCATAAACGTTGTTTCATGTCTAATTATTAAAACCTGATCTCCTTATATTTGCATTTAAATATTTAACAATATTAAATAATGTGAGTAGGAGCACCCGCAGATGATATTTAAAATCCAAAAGAATAAGACCCATTTTTCCTGTCATCCTGGCATATTGTATTTGAATGCAACACCTCTACTGTCTTTTCTGGCTAATTATTCTCAGTGGCACTTTAAGATCAGAATCAGCGTATAATTATTCTTTCTCTAAAAACCCCTGAAAGTAAAATGACACTCACAAAAGAAAATTTAAATCTAAGAACTTGTGAATAATAACCTTGCAGCGAGCCAACTCAAACTATTTCATTAAGACTTTCAAATTCAATTTTTTTTAAATCTTCAAGGTTACTAAGACATTTCAGAAACGAGGGGAGGGGAAGGAATAATGGAAGCAAGAAAATCTACTTCTAAAACAATGAAAGTAAGATTTTCTAGAATTTTGAGAATTAAACGAAATATGACTCATATCCTTTCTTGTTCTGTGAAAACACAAGGATTTTGACATAGAAAAGATTGCCTACCTCACCCCCACCCAGTCCCAACTCCTTAAATAATGACTTTCTACAATTATTCTACAAGTCCTACTTTGAAAGTTTCTATAACTCTCTAACTCATTTTCCTAGTAGGTGATCTGACTTTACTCACTTTCATAATTTATAATTTACCTTTAGTTTTGTATATTTCTCTGCAAAACTGCAATGTAAACTCTACTCAGGAAGCTCAGGAGTCCAAACATTATGGTCAAGTGAACTATACTGGCCCACCCGTGATTCCAAATGTCCCAAAAGTCTAGGTATTTCTGAGATCCCAAAAAGCAATCACTTTTTTCATATCTAGTGGAAAAAAACATATAGTTTATGCATTAGAAATGTAACCTTTTAAGGGAACAATGTTTTGAACAAAGAGTAAAAGGCCCCAAGTTTAGTAATACCCAGGTGAAGATATCCTAGATTAAATGGCAACATGAAAAAATCTTGGACCAACCATCCAATGGTAGTGAACTTACACACAAACAATTCCAAACCCTTCCTACACATATTCACAGTGCAATTGCTTTTGCTACTAATTAATGCCTTAAAAAATTTAGTCAAACATTTGAGATATGTTAAATTTCTAGTTAATCCAGCATCATTCAGCTTGACCCAATTCAAGAGTTCATAGCAAAAAACATGTTCATAATAATTTGTTATATTGTACTTAATGAGAATGCAGATATGATTAAGTATAGTGCAAATAATAACTCCAGAATCTACCTTTTAAAAAACATAGTTGAGCCGGGCGGTGGTGGCACACGCCTTTAATCCCAGCACTCAGGAGGCAGAGGCAGGCGGATCTCTGTGAGTTCGAGGCCAGCCTGGGCTACCAAGTGAGCTCCAGGAAAGGCGCAAAGCTACACAGAGAAAACCCCTCTCCAAAAAAAACAAAAAAAAAAAAAAAAAAATGAACAGTTGAAGAAATGTCAAGTGTGAAGCTGGATGACTGCATTGGTCATTGTCAATGAGCATATTTTGTAGAAATAGAAAAATAAGACCTTTTTAAAAATTCAATCACTGCTTGAAATAGTAAGAACAGATAACATAAGAATTTGGAACTAAGAGGGGTTTGGTGATACATGCTTGTAGACCCAGCAACCAGAGGCTGAGTCAGTACGGTTCTGATATCAAGGCCAACCTGGGCTATGTACTGAGATTTTTGTTTGTTTTAACACACACACACACACACACACACACACACACACACACACACA
>CABHPR010151850.1:22584-37484 GCA_902168415.1 Peromyscus melanophrys | reverse complement strand
GTGTGTGTGTGTGTGTGTGTGTGTGTGTGTGTGTGTGTGTGTGTGTGGAAATTTCGTGAGATTCTACCCTGTTTTAGACTATGGATCCACATAACCCAAATGTTTTAAATACTCAGGGCAGCTGTAATACTGCGGCCAAATCTTAACTGAGTTGAATAACCCTCGTAATTTATGAAAATTTTAAAGGATGAAAGTGCCCCGGTGACCAACGATCTGTCACCCCAGCCTTCTGAGTCCTAGTCTATGAATACAGGATATGATCTTCAAAAAAAAAAAAAAAAAAAAAAAAAAGCCCTCAAATTTCATGAGTATTTTTGCTGTGTGTTTTGGAAATTGAGACTAGTTATGAGAACACACAGAACATCTCTCAGACTACAAGTGTCTGCTTTCTTTCACGTCTGTGTCTGTATCAACTTGATAATGGAAAGAAGTTAATTCATTTTTATGGTTAATCTATCAAATGTAAAGTGGCAAAAATAATTACAAAGAAGATGATTTTTTAAAAGTATTTTTCTATTTAAATGGGCCCACTAGTTAAGCTCTGTTAGAACTGTAAGTTTAAGGAAAGCCTGGTGTAGTCTAAACCAAAAGGGTACCATTTTGATAAAAACAAAAAGTTATATAGTCCCCAGCATGGTGTGTAGCATATGGTTAGAAAATAATGCCCAAGTTTTAGAGCCTTAGATAAAGGGGTAATGGGAGAAGATGGGGTGTAATAAGAAACCACACTGGCTCATTTAAAATGTTTTAAGAATGCTATAGAACTGATTGATAGTTCCTTTGTAATGAGCTGTAAAAGGCTAAGGACATAAAAATACCTGTAGTGGGCATTTTTAAAGATACAGTGGAAGGATGAGATTCTTACCTCAGGATTCTGAAATTACATTTGCATCTTTTTATGGAGCTATTCATTGTGTTTCCTAGTGGGTGCTATGACCTTTTACCCAGGATAAAGCTGCATTTGTTTATTAAAATAGGCTGTTAAATATTATGTCTGTAAACAGCAGATATGATGAGTTACAAATAAGTTGGACTGATCAGTTTTGACCACTATGTAGACATGATATTACTTAGCAATATAAAAATTATATGGGCCATAATTAGAGAGCACAGGCTCTGCTTCCTGCTTGATAATTGTCTAACAGCGTGAAATGGGGCCAGAGGCTCCTCTCTTTTTGGTTAGGTTTCCTTTCCTATGAAGACAAATGTGTTTGAATGGTATTTTGGCAAAGTACCACCATCTTGAGAGAAGATATGAATCACAGCGTTGTCATGAAAAAGTTAAGATTTATTCTCATTCCTCCTCTTATCCTTTCCCTGACCCCAAATTCTTACTGGGGCTATAGTTTCACTTATCAAATCTCAGCACTATAGTCTTAACTTCCAAAGTCTTCCTTGGTTGCCATCTACTTCTTTAATTAAGGTGTCAATTCTTGGTTTCACTAATAAATACTTCTGCCACTATACAGGGAAGAAGGGAAACATACACACACACACACACACACACACACACACACACACACACACACACACACTTGGTTTTTCAAGACAAAGTTTTTCTGTGTAGCCCTGGCTGTCCTGAAACTTGCTCTGTAGACAAGGCTGGACTCAAACTCAGAGATCTGCCTGCCTCGGCAGCCCAAGTGCTGGATTTAAAAGCGTGCACCACCACTGCCTGTAGTTTACTTTTCTTTAATATTGATTTGTGTCTTTTATTTCTTGGCATTGGAAATCAAACCCAGGGCCATGCACATGTTACATACGTGCTGTACCATTGAGTAGTACTCTCCACACTTACTTATCTTTTAAGAATCTTCATACTTAGGCTGAGAAATAGCTCACTGGGTAGAATGCTTGCTGTGTAAGCACAAGGCCCAGAGTTCAGTCTAGAACCTGTGTCTAGATAAAACACGAAGTGGTGGCACAGGTTTGTCATCAGAGTGGAAGCAGGAAGGTCCCTTGGGCTCATTGGCCAGTCAGCCTAGCCTGATCTGATGGGAAGCTACCCTGTGAGTGCTAGGAACCAAATTTGAAGTCTCTGCTAGGACAACAGTAAGTGTTTTTAACTACTGAACCATTTCTTTTCTTTCTTTTTTTTTTTTTCCAGAGCTGAGGACCGAACACCGGGCCTTGCGCTTGCTGGGCAAGTGCTCTACCACTGAGCTAAATCCCCAACCCACTGAGTCATTTCTTTAGTCTACAGTTTCTTTATTTCTTTGTCCTTTTGAAATTATCATTTAAGATTTGTTTGTTTTATTTCTGTGTATGAGTGTGTGTGTCTTCATAAGTTTATGTGCACCATGTGTGTGCTGGTGCCCTCAGAGGACAGAAGAGGGAATAAGATCTTCTGGAACTGGAGTTACAGGCAGTTGTGAGCTGCCTGATGTGGGTGCTGGAACCAAACCTGAGTCCTCTTTGAGCATAATAAGTCCTCTTGACTACCTAGTCATCTCTCCAGGCCCCAGTAGAGTTTTGTTGTTGATATTTTTTTTTAGTACTAGTAAAGTAAACATAAAAATAACTCCTGCTTCATAGGCTTGATGTGTGTTGAAAGAAGTAATACATGTTGATGTAATTCACATAAACTAATAAGTTGTATCCATTATTATTTATGATTCTTTTCTTTTTTGATTCAGTTTTGTCTGTGGTCCTTCCAGCATGTTAATTTTTAAGACTTAGAAATGCTAACCTGGACTGTAAGATTTCACTATGGAAGTGATAGATAGACTTAATCCCTGTTATCAAATAATTTACCCTCTTGCAAGAAATTAAGACGATTAAGAAAATAGTCCTAGATGGGAATGTTGGCACATGTCTGTAAATCCAACACTCAGGAAGCAAAAGCTGGAAGACTGCAGGTTCTAGGCCAGACTGGACTGTGTAGGGAGACCCTGTGTTAAAAAAAAGAAAATCCTTACAGGGCCTAAAGGAGTGTAATAGTAGAGAAAGTATGAGATGGGACAGAAATTGCAATTGTAAGGGAAACCCTCCTGAGAAAGCGCATTTAAGAAACCATTGGAAAGATGGAAGGCGGCCAAGTGGGGAGGTGGAGAGTGAGAGGAGGAAGAGTATTTTAGACAAGGGAGATCCTGTATGGGAAGACCAGGCACACCATACAGCTCTGTTACAGAGTGCAAAGACATTGAGAATTGCTGAGGAAAAGAGCAGGAAGAGATGAAGCTAGAAGCCAAAGACAAACCAGAGTGCCTTTAAGCTATTATTATAGTGAGAAGTGATCCTGA
Organism: Peromyscus melanophrys; assembly: GCA_902168415.1. Classification (NCBI taxonomy): domain Eukaryota; kingdom Metazoa; phylum Chordata; class Mammalia; order Rodentia; family Cricetidae; genus Peromyscus; species Peromyscus melanophrys. The sequence continues at coordinate 34,242 of CABHPR010151850.1, read as the reverse complement.
AGGATCCTCGAGGATATTGATGTGACTATTTTCACTTTTTAGGTTATTGCTATTTTCTTCTCAATACACAGTGTATATGCCCACTCTACTCTTGGTCATGGGACTCAGTCCACCACTAGAGATACTGGTAACTTTTCTCCTCTGGGGCAGCTGACAGGATATGAGTCCCAAGATGCTTGTGGCTGTGTTTGTTTCCATCGAGAGGATGCCTGTCTGCTTCGGAACAAAGGACAGGCATTATGCACAGGGTAAATGTTACAGATCTTGAATCTTTTTGCCCTGGGTCTCCATGCTGCCCTGGTTTGCTTAGTGAGAAACTGCTCCTACCTATACAAAGTAGGAAGTAAAAGAATACTGACTTTTGGCCAGGTGGTGGCACACACCTTTAATTCCAGCACTCAGGGACAGAGGCAGTGGATCTCTGTGAGTTTGAGGCTAGCCTGCTGTACACAGTGAGTTCCAGGACAGCCAGGGCTACACAGAGAAACCCTGTCTCAAAAAACAACAAAAAAGAATGGTGACTGAGATACACCCCCTCCCCCTGTTCCTTCCTTCCTTCCTCCCTCTCTTCTTCCTCTTCCTCCCTTCCCCTCTCTGCACTCTTTCCAAAGATTTCTCAGGCAACATTGTGAGCATCAGATTGAACGAAATCATAAATAGAATCAGAGAGAACAGTTACATGTCTGTGATAATAGTATAAATAAAAGGTGTTACTAGTGTTTACTAGGGTTGGAACAAAACTGGCAGTAAAGCAGACTCCAGAGAAACATGTCATGATTATGTCTTTGGTGTTGGCCAGGGAAGAGGAAAGTCTAAGATGGAGCCTCTGTTTCTGAGTTGGCTGCAGTTTTCTTTAAGGATGTGGAACACGAGTTTTGAGTGGGACTATAACCAATGTGGTGAGATTGAGGTGTTTCTGAAATTGCCTCTAATCCTCACCTTCTAGTGTTCATGCTCTGTATAATGGCCCCTTGGATGGATGATGCTAATGGCTTACTTCTAATGCTAATGGACTAGACAGAAGTTATGGAATGCCACTCCAGAGGCCAAGTGACTCCTTTTACCCATCTTTGCGTGCTCTCTCTTGCATTCTGTTGCTCACTGTAGGGGAGCCCATTTGCCATGTTGTGAGTGGCCACACAGAGGCCTGAGCAAGTGCATTCAGAGAAGCAGCTGTTCCAATACGGGACAGAGTATGGTGGCACCTGAGCAGGAGGATGGGAGTTTATGGCCAGCCTAGGCTACATAGAAAGGCCTTGTGTCAAGAAACAAATAAAATCTGCCAGACGTGGTGGCACATACCTCTAATCCCAGCACCTGGGAGGCAAAGGCAGGCGGATCTCTGTGAGTTCGAGGCCAGCCTGGTCTACAAAGTGAGTTCCAGGACAGCTAGGGATACATAGAGAAACATGTCTCAAAATACAAAAATAAAAACAAAAACAAAAAACAAACAAACAAGAAACCCAAATAAAATCCAGTACACAACCAATATACATGTCTGAAGCTCACAAGAGTGATCTTCGCTAGAGATGACAGTAATTTTGAGGTATAATCTTTCTATCCTATTCCTAAAACTTCTGTTGAAAGTCGGGCTAAACAAGTACTTCTGTTTGAAAAGGAGCCTTTGTCTGTGACCTGGGCTGGCCTGGAACTTGTGGCATTATCCTCCTTCTGCCTCCTGATGTTGATTCTACAGGTGGAGGCCAAAGAGAATACCCAGAACTGAACCTTGAACTTTGCAGAACCTGCCTTGCTCAGACTCCAGTGGAAGAAGAGCAGGAATAGTAACTAGGTTTCTGGAGACAACATTTAGCTTTTAATAGTTTGGAAAGCAAAAATGTGGGGTTAAATGGAACCATCTTTTAAGATTTTACTTAATATGAGAAACTTTAATATATTGGTGAGAAAAAGCCTATAGATAATGTTGAGGTTTATTTAAGTGCATTTTCAAATTTTTCTTTTGTAGTATTTAAATATACAATGTATAAAGGAAATATACAATGTTCTATATGTTTATTGCCCATCCTCAACAATTATAAATATTTTATCATTTTTTTTCTCCTCCAGTTCTGGGAATTGAACCCAGGGCATCCTCTACCACTGAAGTACATCCCCAGCCCTGTTGCATCTTTCCATCCACTTTCCCCCTCTTTACAATGGAGTGGTTGGATTTTTGTTATTGTTGTTGTTGTGGTGGTGGTGGTGGTGGTGATGGTGTGTACGTGTGTGTTTATAGTGGGCAGCTTTACTGTGGGTTAAACTGAGAGGCTGTGCACTAGGCATGCACTATCCACCCCTCAGCTGTGTGCTCTCGTACTGTAGTAGTGGCATTCCTCACTGTCACCATTGTTGTCATTGTCCTATGTCCCCTTCTCCAGGCACAGACGTAGGTATTCCAAACTGACCTTGAACTTTCTATGTAGCTGAAGATGACCATGACATTTTGATTATCCTGCCTCTGCCTTCCTAGTGCTAGGATTAGAGGTAGGTTCCACTATGTATATAAATTTATATGAAATTTTATTGCTCTTATATAGTCACACTTCCACAGTTAGGGAACTGAATACTTCCAATTCCACAATGATCCCTCATGTAAACACTTTCTTATTCCCTGCCTCTATTCTCACATACAGCCTAGTCCTGTCTTCTCTACCTGACACACTAGCTGTCCTCCATATATAACATTTCATTGATTCAGAAATGCCTATTTAGGCACACACCGTAGTCTTTTTTTTTTCAAAGATTTATTTATTTATTTATGTATACAAGTATTCTAACTGCATGTATGCAGACAAGCCAGAAGAGGGCACCAAATCTAACTACAGATGGTTGTGAGCCACCATGTGGTTGCTGGGAATTGAACTCAGGACCTCTGGGAGAGCAGCCACTGCTCTTAACCTCTGAGCCATCTCTCCAGCCTCCACACTGTAGTCTTAATCCTTAAGATCTGCCTATGCCTTGAGGGTCATCCTTGCTTCCCACATGTTGTTGTTTTACTACTAACATTCCCTGGTTGAGAACCTTTTAACTATTCTCCTGTTGAAGAACATTTGGGCTATATCTAGTTTCCCATCACTATGAATAAAGGTGTCCTGAGTATTCTTACTCATTTTTATGTGAATGTAGATTTTTATCTTTCCTATCCCTAAGTATGTAATTGCAGGATTATAAGATTTTCCTTATAATGGATAGTTTATCAGAAGATCATATGGTAGCTGTACCATGTTACTTTCCCACTAGCACTGTATAGGTGGCCCAGTTTCTCTGCCTCCTAGCAAGCATTCGATGGTTTTATTATTTTGCTGCTAAGTGTATAAGATACCTCAGTGTGGTCTTAATTGATGGAGTACATTCGCATTAATTGCTGATAACATCAGAGCATATTTCCATTTGCTTTTATTTGACATCTGTGTATCATCTTTCATAAAATGTATCAGGTCTGTGGCCTGTCTTCTAATGATGGATGTTTTTTGAATGTTAGATTTGAAAGTTCTGTATATGTTCTAAGTACTAGTCCACTTCCAGATGTGGTTTGCAAACACTTCCTCCCACCCTACAGCTTGTATGTTGATCATCTTTACATATGTTTTATAGCACAGATCATGTTATCCCATGTTTATTTGAGGATGAGTTTTCTGTCTTTTCTTGTGTCTACATAGGCAATTAAAATTTTTTTAAATTGTACTCTTATTTTTTAAATTTATTAGTTTATGGTTAATTTTTTAAATTGCTTTTTAAACATTTCTATAAATGTCTTTTACTTTCGTCTTAGATTAACCATGAGATTTCTCTTTTTTAAAAAAAAAAAGACGCTTGCTATTGCTAGCAATTTTATTGTTTCCTTCCTAATTATTAGTATCTGCTTCTTGCTTAGTTTTCATTTTCAGCTAATTTAAATATTTGTATCTCTTTTTTCTGTACTTTTAGTTTTTTGAGACAGAGTCTCCCAGGCTGCCTTCAAATTCATTCTGCAGCCACAGATAACCTTAACTTTGTTTCTCCCACCTCTCAAGTGTTGAGATCCTAGGAATATGTCATCACATCCAGTGTTATTAATTTTTTTTTTTGCTTTTTAGCTTAAAAAAACCTAACCCTAACCCTAACTCCTAACCCCTAACCCTAACCCTAACTTTGAAAGTTACACAGGATTTAGCAAGATGTAAATCCGATCAAAGACAATGTCTGTATGGAACACAGACTCTAGGTTCCAAGCGACACACTGGATTATAGGAAGGACTGCCCAAGCCCAGGGACCAATATCTGCATCCTGATCCATGAAGAGGGGGCAGCATTAGTGACCCAGCCTCACAAAGGTCTCCTTAGGAGAAATAATAGCATTAGAAGTCAGCCTCGGGCTAGAGAGATGGCTCAGAGTTTAAGAACACTGGCTGTTCTTCCAAAGGTCCTGAGTTCAATTCCCAGCAACCACATGGTGGCTCATAACCATCTATAATGAGATCTGGTGCCCTCTTCTGGCCTGCAGGCATACATGCAGGCAGAACACTGTATATATAAATAAATAAATCTTTAAGAAAAAAAAAAAGAAGTCAGCCTCCTGAAGGATGCCAAGAAGTTTGACCAGTATCTTTCATGAGACCTCAAATTCACAAAGGACTACCCAGAGTAAGAACAGCCTTCACTACTTGACCCTGAAGGACTACATATGACCCCCACTATTGGGACAAGCATCTGTGACTTGACCATCCAGGAATGTAACCAGTATCTGGAATCCTAGAAATAAATGCTGAAAGAGTTGAGGTTTCAACTTCCAATCAGGCAGTATTGATTAGATTTTATTTTATATGTTTAGGTGTTTGGCCTGCATTTGTATCTATGCCCACAGAGGTCAGAATAAGGCACCCCATGAGTCTTAATTTTAAGAGAGTACCAGACACTGAGCCTGGTGTTCTCAACAGAAGACTAGTAGAGAAAAACAGTACTTCAGCCATACTACAGCTTAGTCCCTCTTGAACATTGGAGAAAGAAGAGCTGTGATCAAAAAACAAAAACAAACAAACAAACAAAAACCTGAGCTCAAGAGATGGCTCAGTGGTTAAGAGCACTGGCTCTTCTTCCAGAGGACCCTGGTTTGAATCCTAGAACTCACAAAGTAGATCACAACCACTTATAACTCCAGTTCCAGGAGATTTGATCCCCTTTTTCTGGCCTCCATGGGCATCAGGGATACATGTTGTGCATAGACATACATCCAGGCAAAACTCAGACACAAAAACAAAAATATCTTTTAAGAAATACAAATAGTGAACTAGTCTCTAACTCAAAAACATGAAACACCAAGGCATAATATTTCCTTCAAAAATTATTATCTCAGTAAAGTCCTCAAATGAGAGTGAACAAGATGAAATCCCCAACAAAGAACTCAAAAGAATGGTTGTATTTGAGGAAATTAGAGAGTGCACAAACTCCTGAATGAGTTTAAGAAAACACAAGCAACTGGAGAAAATAAGGAAGTCAAAATAGGGTATAGAGGTAGACTTCAATAAAGAGAAATAGTGAAAAGAGTTACAAATCAAGATACTGCAAGTGAAATAATCAAAAGTTTGTTACAATCCATGGAATCCTCACCAACAGAATGGATTAAGGTAGGACAAAATATGGGCATAAAGGCAATGTAGAGAAACTTGAATGTTCAGACAATGACAAAGCTAATAAGAAGGCATGTATAGAGCATTGTAGATCTATGTGTTACGGTTTCTTGTGCTGTGAAGGGATGTCATGAACATGTCAGCTCTTAGAGAGGAAAACATTTAACTGGGGCTGGCTTACAAGGGTCAGAGGTTTAGCCCATCATCATCATGGTGGGAAGCATGGCAGCACTCAGGCAGACATGGTGCTGGAGAAGGAGCTGAGAGTTCTATATCTGGATCAGCAGGCAACAGGGAGAGAGGGAGATCCACTGGGCTTGGCTTGAGCCTCTGAAACCTCAGAGCCCACCCTTAGTGACACATTTCCTCCAACAAGGCCACATGTCCTAATCCTTTCAAATAATGGCACTCCCTATGAGCCTATGGGGACCATTTTCATTCCGATCACCGCACTGAGAGACTAAAAATGTCAGATAACTCCCTGCTTCACAGTACAGTCAGATGTACAGAAGAAAACAGGGTATTTGGAAACTACAAGAGAGAAACAAGCCACACAGTAAAGCAAACCTATCATAAAAACATCAGATTTTTCAACAGAAACTTTAAAAGTGAAGGAATTCTTAGAACAATATATTTCAAATTCTGGAGGACAACAGTTACCAACACAGACAACAATACATGGTAAGACTGTTGGTCGGTCGTAACTGAAGGAGAAGGAAAAACTTAGCATAATAAACTTAGCATAAAACAGGCCAAAGAAATTCATCGAGGGGTGGTGGTGCACGCCTTTAATCCCAGCACTTGGGAGGCAGAGCCAGGAGGATCTCTGTGAGTTTGAGGCCAGCCTGGTCTACAGAGCGAGAACCAGGACAAGTACCAAAACTACACAGAGAAACCCTGTCTCGAAAAACAAAAACAAAAACAAAAAAAAAGAAAAGAAAAAAATTTGTGACAACTATACTAGCTCTAAAGGGATTCTTGAAGGAATCCTTTCAACTAAAGAAAAAAATACATCCATGAGGCAAAGGAAAGACTAAACCATACAAGAACACAACATAAGCAAATAAGGAATAAGAAAACACACAAAACTCTGGAATTAGTAGCACATTTTAGTAATAAGTCACTATTAGTGCTCTAAATTTCCCAGTCGAAAGACACAAGCTAGAAGATTGAATTAAAAAACAGGATCCAGCCAGATGTTGTGGTGTGCTCTTAATCGATGCACTCAGAAAACAAAGTCAGGAGGGTCTCTGTGAGCTCAAGAAGACTGCTCTAGTCTACATAGTTCCAGGCCAGACAGCAAGGCCTATGTAGTAAGATCCTCTCAAAAAAGAAAGTAACAATAAGAACAAACAAAAACACCAACACACACATACACAACAAAAAATTAAAACTACAGAATCTAATTGTTGCCTCTAAGAAATGCGCCTTATCATCAAAAAACATATACAACCTCTCATTGAAAACAATGGGAAAAAGTATTCCAAGAAATGGAACTCAGAAACAAACTTGTGTCTGATATCCCACAAAATAGATGTAAAACAAAACCTTTTAAAAGTGGTTAAGGGAACAGTTTATCACCCAGAGAATGTTATACATTTAAACATATATGAACCAAACACAGGTACACTCAGTTTCATAAAACAAATACTACCAATATAGTACTCAACACCAGTAAAATAATAGTGGGAAACATTAGTTAACCCATCCTCACCAATAAATCATCCTGACGAAAACTGAAGAGAAGCATCAGTTAAATGATACCATAGATTCCAGAGACTTCACAGACGTCCATAGACTATTCCATCTGAACACTGTAGACTACATATTCTCATTAGCCTGTGGAATTTCTCTAAAACAGATCATATAACAGGAGGCAAAGAAGTCCTAAAAATACTGGGAAATTATGATCAATTTTGAATGCTATCTGACCACAATGGGAAAAAGAAGAGTAAATAATAATAGAAACTTCAGTATATACAGATTTGTAGAGATTGAACAACATACTACTTAATGTTGAATGTGTCACAGAAGGAATCAAAAGGGAAATTAAATTCTTAGAAGCAAGTGAAAATGAAAACAACATACCATGACGTAGAAGCAGTGAGTAATTTTAAGAGTTTATAGCTACAAATGTCTATATTGAAAAGTCAGATCTAAAATAAATAGGTCTGTGGTGGCCACAATCACCCAGGAGCCGCTGGCTCCACCCAGGCCTGAATGGTGATGGACACAGATAGTGTCCCCCACCTCCCCAGACTTTTGGAGTACCATGCAATCAGGTACCATACCAAGTACTGCCCAAGGTCTCTGGGCTGGGCATGGGAGAGAGGAAAGGCAACAGCTCCATGCCATGCCTTGGGCCCCTGGGCAGTATTCAGCTAAGCACCTCCTGTGACCCAACCAAGAGCCCTGGTGCTGGGTGGTTGGGCACCATTGTGGTTAGAGAGTTCTGGGTGGGGAGGTGGAAGAGAGAGAGAGAGGTGGAATGGTTTGTGGGCTGGGGAGAGGGTGGGTTCAGAGAGGTGAGGGGTGGTGAGGAGCAGGCTAACATGAATGCCCTGCTGGTCACCCAAATCCAGGGAGATGCCTGGGCCTGGGCTATGACCAAGGGCTTGATCTGGGGTCTTAGAGCAGCTGAGAGGGCCTGAGTTGGTGTCTGTGGCTCCTGTCATGGGGGGAGGGGGTCGCTGGACAGGGGCCCGAAGTGGGGCCACATTGGTGTCCAATGGCCACGCTGGGGCCATTGCAGTCTGGGTGGCCTGCTGCCGGGAGCCATTCCCCAGCGGTGGATAGGTCCTGCAGAGGGTGTAGGGAGTCGGTGGGAGAAGGAAGTGAGCCAGGCCATGGTGGTTGGGAGAATCTTGCAGCCTGACTGACTAGCAGCCAGAGTGTTTATTTATACAGAATTTAGTTAGCAGGGATACATTCATGATGTTCCAAAACATAGATCATATCATTTTTGTTTTTGGACATGTGTTTCACTTCCTTTTGCTCATCTTTTAGTCATCATTAATAAACTATGACAGAACAGAGTTATCTTTTCCAATCATTTTCCCTCAAGTTTTGACATCATTAATAAACAGAGTTATCATTATTACTCATTAACCCCATAACCCAGTTTTTGAGAATCTAGAGGCATATGACAGCCTGTGCTCAGGCTGGTTGTTTTGGTTGCTTCAAGGACATTAGACCAAAACAAAATCTTCAACCACTCTGGGCATTTTGCCATGTCCCAAGCAGTGTATTATTAACTCTTAGTGGTCAGAGTGCCCAGGAAAAATCCTCAGGCTAAAACTGCTGTAGTTATTATTCAAATTCTGGCACAATACAATCAGTGTTCACATTTATATCCTTATAGAATTTGTCTATATAGCTAATCCTGGCATTCTGTTGTTTCTTGGTCATATGACATTATAGTGGCTCTACATGAGCTAACTTCTAATAGAGGGAGGTCCTAACATCTTGTACTCTTATCATCTTTCCACTCCATACTTTACTTATCCGTGTGTCTCTGTGTAGGGCAGTTGTATGCCACGTAATTGTCTGAGTGTACACTGAGAAGAGCCTTGTAATCTGAACGGTGGACAATTCCTCTAGCCCACTGAATCTTGTTGACCTTTTTAATTTTACTTTGTTTTGAATATCTTGTTCAAGTGTAAGTACAGGGACAGATGTTTCAAGAATGTCTCATAGCCTCATGAAGAGACCTCTGGCTTCTTTATGTGTCACATCCTCCAAGGCATAAGGAAGACCTTCAAGTAGATAAGGATATCTCCCTCAAAGTGTGTGTGTGGGGGGAGGGGATAGTATGTTCAGGACTTTCCTGGATAAGCTTAGAAACAGCATTCCTGGGAGAAGGCATAAATGATTCATAAGGAATTTTCCATCAATCCAATATCCTCAAGTTGTACAATATTAAAAATGCCCCAAGTATGTAACAGGTGGAGATGAAAACCAAAGGTGGTATGGCAGCCATCATGTGGCACAGCTTTGCTGGATCTTTGTCAAGCAGCTGTGCTGGCTTTATGGCTTCTGCCATTCCATTCAGAATATGGCTGTGCCAGCCTGCATGGCCACTGTGGCCATGGTGATAACCTAGCCTGGGCTGCTGCCAAGGACTGTGTTGGGTCCGTGGTTTTGCTGCAGCCGGGGTCTGTATTGATGTTCCTGGCCCATGTTGCCACCAGGGCCCATGTGGATGCCTAGGGTCTGGGCCACAACCTGTGACCACGTTGTTGTCCAAAGGCTGTGCCACTGCTGGTGCCAGGTGGATTTGAGTGGCCAGTGCTGCCACCTGAAGCCATGGAGACTTCATGTCTAGATCCGTAGCCCTGTGGAGGCCAGAGTCAGGGGTGGTATCCGTGGCTCCAGTTACCACCAAGGGCTCTGCGAATGCCTGGGGTCTGGCCAGCCACCTGGGACCATATTGATGCCTGGGGGCCATTCTGCTACTGGCCCGTGCTGATCTGAGTGGCCTGTGCTGCCACTGGAGCCATGGTGGCATCTGGGCCCCAAGCTGTCACAAGGGCCCTGTCTGAGTCTATGGAACTGCTGCAGCTGGGGTCTCTGGTGATGTCCATGGTCGGTGTTAGCCCGGGGGTGAGGAGTGGAGGAGGGTCGTTGGAACCATGTTGAGCTGAGCCAGCCCTCCCTTCACTGGCCCTGGGATGGCTGGTTCTGCTGGTCTCTGGTTATTGCAGCAGGCAAGCTGGCCCTACCCCTCAGGGGAGAGCTCAAACCCCCACCTCCATCCCCCACCCCCCACATTTGGGAAAGATGACCTTACCCCTTACCATAGGCATGCACCTCACCTAGGAAGCACACTGGAGCTGACCCTGTGGTGAGGGAGAGAGGTGAGCCATCCCTGAAGGTATGAGAGCAGGATCTATGAACTGTTGGAGCATTTGAAGGGGACGAACCTACAGATACAAAACAGTAGGATCCCCATGACACAGGACAACAGGGTATCCAAGAGGAGCCCCAGTGAGAGCCCATTATTGGTGGCATAGCAGAAACCAGAGGCCTCGAGCCAGACCAATGACTCATAGCAGTGAACACTTACAAGTAAGCATATATGGACTCAAGGGTAAAGTATGTGGCTCAAGGGGCCACACTACAGCTTCCACTAGGAGAATCTTACTTGTTTTTGTTCTTGTTTTTATTTTTGTTTGGATCGATTTTTGGTTTTTCTTTTAAGTTTGGTTTTGTTTTAGGGGGAGGTTGTAAGGGCAGAGGGCGGATGTGAGGGAACAGGGATATAAGTGGGATTGGAATGCATGATGTGAAGTCCACGAAGAATCAATAAAAGTTAAAAAAAAGATATAAAATAAAGGGAAGATAACATTCTTATAGTTGGTGGCTTGTGAAGTTAAGTTTTATAAACTATAAAATTCAAGTGACATAAAGCTGGAAAATGAAAGGATAATTTTCTTATTTCAGTATACAAGGAAACATTTTTTCTCAGAAATTAGAGGAGAAATTAATATATTCCATATATTTTTACAGAAAAGCAATATTGACTTAGCAAATTAATAAACACCTTTATATAGTTTATATAAGTTTCTGTTTTTATATGAACTTAAAAACATAAGTAACTTAATGATGAATCTTAGAGCCTTGGAAGAAACCCAAACTCAATAGATAGAAATAATTAAGCTGGACATGGTGGCACATGCCTTTAATCTTAGCACCAGGGAGGCAGAGGCAGGAGATCCCCAAGTTCAAGGCCAGCCTGGTCTACAGAGTGAGTTTTAGGACAGCCAGGGATACACAGAGAAATCCTGTCTTGAAAAAATGGAAAAAAATAATTAAGATCAGAGCAGAAATTTATGAAATATAAAAATGTAGATTCTTTCAGTTAGTTTGGCTAAAGATTTGTACATAACTGAAAAGATAGACATTGTGTACAAATCTTTAGCCAAACTAACTGAAAGAATGAAATAGTCTGGGATGTAACTGCTAAAGTGCCTGCCTAGGTTGATGAGTCCCTGAGTTTGATTGCCAGCATCACATAAACCAGGAATGGTAGTATACTCCCATAGTACAGCCC
>CABHPR010151850.1:0-18724 GCA_902168415.1 Peromyscus melanophrys | reverse complement strand
AGTCCAGGAACCCAGCCCATAAGAATAGTGCCACCCACATTTATGTTGGGGTCTTCCTATCTCATTTAGTTTAATCTATATAATCCTTCCCAGGAATGCCTATAGACATATCTCCTATGCCTGTCAAGATGACAATATTAACAATTACAGATACTAATTCAGTTTGTTAATGTTTCACCTTAGGGTATTATCAGCTCCCAAATGCCCTGTGTTCTAATACATGGGATCTGCATTTCAATATAGGTATTGGGGCACAGCAAGCCCCTAATTCTTGGGCCTCTAAATTTGAGCTACATGGGAAAGCTTTTGTGGTATTTTATCTGCTGAACTTTGTTTTGTCGTTGAGGTTTGAACCCAGGGCCTTTATTTGTTGGGCAAGTGCTGTATCACTGAACTACTCCCTCAGTCCCATACCTTGATGTAATCATATTTTAAACTAACAAGTAGGGAATATTTTTAAAAGAGTTCTTGCCTCTTGTGTCTGTGCTGTCTGTGTAGTGTACACACACGAGTGTGCAGGTGTGTGTGCCTGTACCTGTGTATGTGGAGGTCAGAGGAGAATGTCAGGCACCTTATTCCACTGCTTTCTACCTTATCTTGAGAGAGGGTCTCTCACTGAACCAGACACCTGCCCTTTCAGCTAGGCTGCTGGCAAGGCAGCTGTTGCTGGGATCCACCTTTCTCTGTCCACCAGGGGCTATGGCCACTTAAAGACATGCCTGGCCTTTCACGTGGATGCTGTCTTCATTCTCAGTCAGCAAGTGTCTTACTAAAAGGGTTGTCTCCCAGGCCTGGCCTTCTATCCATTAATAGAAGCCTTCATCAGTATTGTCTTGCTAATACTGATTTGCTTGGATTATCGGCGTCTTCTGTCATTCTCCCTGAAGTTGTATATTTAGGTATCATTTTCACATGTTTGGAGGAGATTAAGACCCTTACATAGATTCACCACTGATTGTATTTTCTTTGTAATTTCTACCTATTTGTCTTACTTTCCTTGAGGCTGGGGACTAGGCATCCAGTCAGCCAGTGTCTGTGCGTCTCATTTCCTGGATGGCTCCTTTTTCATTTTATCAAATGTTTAAGAGAAATCCTTTAACTGTTTGTCCTGTATTAGAATAATTGCTCAGTTTTAATTTTAAATTTACTTTTTAAAAATGGATTTACAGGTTGGAATTCGAGGAACTAATATAGTTGTGCTTGGGGTGGAAAAAAAATCAGTGGCCAAGCTTCAGGATGAAAGAACTGTGAGGAAAATATGTGCCCTTGATGACCATGTCTGCATGGCTTTTGCAGGTACGCACAGATGTCCAGTGGTGTGGATGGGACTGTAATGTAGTGAGCTGGGTAACACAGCTGTCCTACTGCCGATTTTGCTGGGTTTACACAATGTATGCATTCATTCCCCGTTTCTGTCCAAATACAGTGTCATGGATATTTAAAAGACCACAGCTCTATCAACTGGAACTTCTTATTATCTTAGTTAGGGTTTCTATTGCTGTGAAGAGACACCATCACCACGGCAGCAGGGAAACATTTAATTGAGGGGCTCACTTACAGTTGCAGAGGTTTAGTCCATTATCATCATAGTGAGACATTGGCTGCATGCACTCAGACATGGTGCTGGAGAAGGAGCTGAGAGTTCTACAGCTTGATCCACAGGAAGCAGAAGCAATTTGTGCCACACTGGGTGAAACTTGAGCAAAGGAGACATCAAAGCCCCCCCCCCCCACAGTGACACACTTCCTCCAACAAGGCCACTCCTACTCCAACAAGACCACGCCTCCTAATAGTACACTCCATATGGGGCCATTTTCTTTCAAACCACCACACTTATAATGATCTTTGATAGTAAAGCACAAATGAAGATAGATTTCTCCTTACTTATAACTTATAGAACTTAAAATTCATAGAATTTATAGAATTTTAAAAGATTCTGTTCACTTATTTTTATTTGTATTGTATGTATATGTATGTGGGTTTCTGCATGTAAGTGCAGGTCCCTGCAGAGGCCAGAAGAGATTGTCAGCTTCCCTGCAGCTGGAGTTGTGAGCTGTCTGACATGGGTGTAGGTAACTGAATTTGGTGTTGTGCAAGAGGAGTATGACCTCTTAATTGGTGAGCCATCTCTTCAGCCCCAGTTTGGGAAAAAGAGAGGGAGGGAGGGAGAGAGGGAGGGATACATTTGTGTATGCTGGGCTACAGATTAGCCTCTTACATGCTAAGTCTCATCTTCTTAAACTGTGGGTGTGTTACATTTGTTTATGTTGCATTTGTTTAATTCTGTGAAGCTGTGTTACTTTGCCTGTCTAAAACACCTGATCATCTAATAAAGAACTGGACGGCCAATAGCAAGGCAGGAGAAAGGATAGGCAAGGCTGGCAGGCAGAGAGGATAAATAGAAGGAGAAATATGGGAGGGAAGAAGGGAGTAGCCAGAGAAAGAGGAGGACATCAGGGGCCAGCCACCCAGCTACACAACTAACAATGGAGTAAGAAAGAAAGGTATACAAAAATTGAGAAAGGTAAAAGCCCAGAAGCAAAAGCTAGATGGGATAATTTAAAGTTAAGTAAAGCTGGCTAGCAACAAGCCAAGCTAAGACCAGACATTTATAATTAAGAATAAGACTACGTGTGTGATTTATTTGGGAGGTAGGTGACAGGCCCCCCAAAAGAGCCAAAAGGCACATGACAAACAGAAATTAACTGAGAATAAAACAGATAATGGGTGAGAGCTGCCTTTGGAAGTGCTTGCCTGTATTGCATGGGGCAGCTCTGCAGACTTGGATGTGAAGACACGTGAACATACATGCATTTGCACTGTGCATATCACCAGCCACCACCACCATTACACTGAAGCACCCGAGCGTGCAAATATATATGCAAGGCTTTTTACACTTGGGGTAGCATACATTGTGGAAAAGAAAGACAATATTTTCTACCACCATTCCTCAAAATGTGTCACATTAGTGTGCCTTTGAATTGTATGTGTTAGAATGTTTGGTTTTAAAAGTTGTTTGAAATGTTGAGTTGAGTTTCATTTAAAAAAAAAGTCATTCAATGAATTTGGTTTAGTTCATGTGGTTTGGATAAGAATGGACCCCCTATAGGCTCATATTTTTGAATGCTTGGTCGTCATGGAGTGGCACTACTTGAGGAGGATTATGAGGCATGGCTTTGTTGGAGGGAATATGTCACTGACAGTGGGTTTTGAGGTTTCAAAAGTGTAGTTGGAAGTTTTCTCTGGTCCTGCCTGGCCCTGTGGTTGGACAGATCTCTCCCTCCTGTGTCTTGTAGCTGCTTGATCCAAGTAAACACACAGAGGCTTATATTAATTATAACTGCTTGACCATTAGCTCAGGCTTATTACTGACTAGCTCTTACACTTAAATTAACTCATAATTCTTATTTATGTTTAGCCACGTGGCTTGATAACTTTTCTCAGTTCTGCCTTGTCATCTTTCTTCCTCTGTGTCTGGCTGGTGACTCCTGACTCAGCCTTCCTCTTCCTGTCTCTTTCCTAGATTTCTTGCCTGTCTTCCTTGTCTTGCTATAACCTGACTTGTCATAGGCCAAACAGCTTTAATTATCAACCAGTCAAAGCAACACATATTCACAGCATAGAGAAAGACATCCCACAGCAAAAAGCCCATGCCAGGCCCAGTCTCTCTCTGCTTCTCTCCCTAAGGATCAGGGTATAGCTCTCAGCTACTGCTTCAGCACCTGCCTGCATGATGCCATGCTCCCCATTACCATGATAACTTACTAAACCTCTGAAACTGTAAGCAACTCCCCAGTTAAATGCTTTCTTTATAAGAGTTGCCTTGGTCACATTGTGTCTTCTCAGCAATAGAACACTGTACTGTCTTAGTCATAGTCAGCACAGAATTTCCAGTTATACCTGAAATTACTTTAAATATATATCTGTCATTTTGTTCTATGTATTTATATGAAATTGCATTCTCAGCATTGATAGTTAGAAAATCAAGGTACCAATCAACTCTGAAAAGGGCTAACATTGCTCTATGGCCCACAGTTATTCAGCCAAGACTTGTTTGCATGAAAATAAACAAAACAGCTATCTCTTATTAGTATGCAGATTTGCTTTCTTTTAATAATAAAATTATATGTTTAACAAAGAATTGTCAACAAATATTGGTTTATGTACTTGTTTTATATATCTATATATCTGGGTCATGTAAAAATTTCTCTGGTAAAAAGGGGTCATCAGTGGGAAAAGTTTTAAGAAGCCCTATGCCAGGCAAGCACTCTACCATTGAGATACTCATTGTGTACCACTGTGTGTATCTGCATGTGTGTGTGTGTGTGTGTGTGTGTGTGTGGTATATGCCTGTGTTTGTGCATGCACATGTGTTTGCATGCATGTGGAAGCTCGAGGTCGATGTTGGAAATATCCCTTTATTGCTTTTCCATCATATCTTTTTTGCATGCCTTTGATCCTAGCACTCGATAAGCAGAGGCAGGTGGGTCTCTGAGGGCTCAAGGCCAGCCTGGTGGTCCACATAGTGAGTTCCAGACCATTCAGGGGTCTGGGATCAGCTTGTGTCTGCTTCCTCCAGCACTAGGATTACAGAGATTCCTACCTGCGCCCAGCTTTCATGTGGATGCAGGGAGCTTAACTCAGATCCTTATGCTTGTGATGCAGGTGCTTTCCAGCTGAACCATTTCCTGTCCCATAATATTTTATAAGTTTTATAGATAAAGAGTCATGACGGGTGGTGGTGGCGCACACCTTTAATCCCAGCACTCAGGAGGCCGAGGCAGGTGGATCTCTGTGAGTTTGAGGCCAGCCTGGTCTACAGAGTGAGTTCCAGGACAGCCAGGGTTACACAAAGAAACCCTGTCTCAAAACAAACAAAGGAACAAACAAACAGTCATGAGAAATTGCTAAGAAACAGAGAAGTCTTTTATATTTCTCCAATTTCCCTCAGTGATACCATCCTTAAAACCATCAAGTCTGTATTTGCACAAGCCAATGTGAAACTGCTGAGATTTCAGCAGCTTTATATGCATTCATTTACATGTGCATGCAATGTCTAGCAGCAGTGTATTATATGAATGCACCACCTTTAACAGCCTGGCCGCTGCAGGGTGTTTGGGCCACTTCCAGTTTCTGTACATTACAGATAAGGTGTGGACATTTGTGTGCATGTGTTTGTGGGAGCAAAGGTTTCATTTCTCTAGAACAGGTACTTTCAGGAGTTGGTTGTACTTACCCCACCTGTAGATTCGTGCTGTTCCTATTGCATTCAAGGCCCAACTCCTCCTTTAACAAGGTAACTCATGCTAGTGCTTTCCCTTTTCTAACCTGTCAGCCACGAATCTATCTGTTTCTGTAGTCTGTCATTTTGAATCTTATGTGAATGAAATAGCGCGGGGAACCTTTTCAGACGGTCCTTGTTCATTCTGCATCATTCTTCTGCAGTCACCCAAGTTGTCGGGTGTGTCAGGAGCGGCTTTTGCTTTTATTGTTGGGTAGTGCTGCATGGTATGAACGAGCCACTATTGTTGTTGGGTAGTGCTGCACGGTATGAGTGAGCCACTGTTGTTGTTGGGTAGTGCTGCACGGTATGAACAAGCCACTATGTTAACAGGTTGCCTACTTACCTTTGGGCCCTTCTAGTTTTTGCTTTTTATAGATAAATGTGAACATTTGGGGTAGGTGTCTATGGGAATGTGGGGTTTCGTTTCTCTGGAATAGAAACAGTAGAGTTGCTGGGTTGTGTGGTAATATAGCTTTAGTGTCGAAACACTGCCAAATTGTAGAAGTGGCTGTATTGTTTTACATTCCCACCATCACTATGTGAATGATTCAGTTTTCCTGCATTTGATTTTGTTGCAATTTTTTGACCATTCTTTTAAGTCTGCAGTGATTTCTGACTGTGGATTGAAATTGTATTTCCTCAGGGCTGATGATACTGAATATATTTTTCCATGCATATTTGCCTTTCTACACCGAATAAAACATGTTCCTGCACTCTGCATGACTTGGCACCTTAACCTGACTAAAGGGACCGAGGGAATGAAGAAAGGACAGAGACATACATGTACAGAAAGGCTGGGGTTGGTGTGCTGTGTGCTGTGAGGGAGCCACACTAACCACTGCAGCCTGGAACCTCAACACAGTTGTTATGGTGGCACAGGGGGAGGAGTCAGCTGCTCTCAGTAGGAGGTGTCTATGGCAGAACAGTCTCCAGCTGTAAACATATGGAGGAAGCTGCCTTTGCTAGTCTTCACATACACTAGCCAATTGTTCCTAAACACTTCCACCTGCCCATGCAGGCAACATTTATATTTGGACCAGAGGAAGGCTTTGCCATCACTCTGAGCCTGACTTTGGAGGAAGGCTATGCCAATTTCCATGGATCTCAGGCATTGATCCTTGACATAGCCATGCAATATACATTCATTCAGGACTCCCATTTTCTCTCTATACATTCACCCAAGGCATCCTTAATTCCCAACAACATGTCTCATCATTTTTTTGGCTCAGTTTCTAATTTTTTTTTAAACAGGGATTTTATATTGACACTTAAAATACTCATTCAGCAGCCGGGCGTTGGTGGCACACGCCTTTAATCCCAGCACTCGGGAGGCAGAGGTAGGCGGATCTCTGTGAGTTCGAGGCCAGCCTGGTCTACAGAGTGAGATCCAGGAAAGGCGCAAAGCTACACAGAGAAACCCTGTCTCGAAAACCAAAAAAAAAAAAAAAAAAATACTCATTCAGCAAAGAACCTTTATCCTGTTGTGCCTTGTAATGGTCACAAATCAATTCTTGACAAATCTAAAAGATTGAAATCATGTTTAATATCTTTTCTGCTTAAAATGGAATGAAATCAGAAATCAATAGCTGAAGACAAACTTAAAATGCACAAATATATATCAATTAAACAATGTAGTTCTAAACTGCCATGGAGAAAACAAACAAACAAACAAGTAAACAGCCACCATAAGTGAAATTGTTAAACATCTTGAGGGAAATAATAATGAGCATAGACAACATCAAAACTTATGGGATGTATTTAAAAACAGTGCTAAGAGGAAAATGAAGTAAACACTGAATCTTTTTATGAACAGTTCCTGTATACTGCAAATGCAGAACAGAATAAACCCAAAGCCACCGTCACCTGAGGTAAACAGAACAGAGAGATAATAGAAAATTTTAAAAAAAAGTGATTTTTGAAAAGGTGAACAAAATTAAAAAACTAAATAAAACTATTTCTCGATTAAAATGAGAAATGAAAATGGGTCATTGCTTCTACTTGCACAGAATCCAAAGGGTTTAAGAGAATATATGTACCATTAAGTGCCAACAAAATTCCTTGAAGCACACAAATTACCTAGTTATTCAGAAGACAGCTCAACAGATGTCTGAAGATGGTGACTCTGTTTCCACATTACCAGGAAATGCAGGTCTAAGGGAGAACTACTTGATTACATCAACCGATACAGAAAAAATGCATTTGGTATCATTTGGTACTCTCTTAGTTAAAAAGAAACACAACAAATGAGAAATATACCTCAGCACAATTAAGCTATATGTGATATCTTAGGGTTTCTATTGCTGTGAAGAGACACCATGACCACAGCAACTCTTATAAAGGAAGACTTTTAACTGAGGTGGCAGCTTACAGTTTCAGAGGTTTAGTGCATTATCATCATGGCAGGGAGCATGGAGGCTGGGAGTGTGGTGGTGTGCAGGCAGACGTGGTGCTGAAGATTTCTGCATCTTAATCTAAAGGCAACAGGAAGTGAACTGAGACACTGGGAGGTAACTTGAGCATATATGAGACCTCAAAGCCCACCTCCACAGTAATATACTTCCTCCAAGGCCACACCCACTCCAACAAAGTCACAGCTCCTAATAGTGCCACTGTTTTGGGGGCCATTTTCTTTCAAACTACCACATGTGAAATACTCAGTTGATGTATTCATTGGTGAACAACTGAAACTTTACCTCTAGAATCAGGAATAGGCAAGAGTACCTGCCTTATCATTGCCATTCAATATAGTAATGCATGTTCTATCTGAGTAATTAGTCAAGAGTAAGAAATAAAACAGACCAACTGTTCAGAAAGAAATGAAAATCATCTTTGATCACAGGAAGCATAATCTCATATGTAGAAAACCCTATAGGATCTATAAAAAAATTGCTAGACATATTGAGTTGAAATGGTATCTGGAATGAGATAGCAGATTAGCAAACAGGTCTCTCAGCCAGGTGTGGAGGCACATGCCTTTAATCCCAGCACTTGGGTGGCAGCGGCAGGCAGATCTCTGAGTTTGAGGCCAGCCTGGTCTACAGAGCCAGTTCCTGGACAGCCAGGGCTACACAGAGAAACCCTGTATCAAAAAATAATAATAATAATAAAAAATTTTTAAAAAAGGAAAAAAGAAAGAAAGAAAAAGAAACTCTCCATGCGGCCCCGTGAGTAAGAATAGTAGGAGTTGTAAACATCATTCAGGAAAGAGAAAAGAAGGACTCCAGGAATCATGAAGAGATGCTAGAGTGCAAAGAGCAACAAAATGCTCAGGGAAGTAGGAAACAGCTTGCCTTGCAGCCCAGCTGCCGGAGCTCAGGGAACTGAAACCACAATCACCAGGCAAGCCACAGAGTCCTGGTGACATGGAACAAGCACACTGTTTTCACAAGTGTTAAATCTAGCAGGGGACTTGGCATGACCTTGACACGTGTTGCCTGCCAGCACCAAGTCAAAGTTGATTTTGCTATGTCTGTGCAGCAAGCATTCACCTGTGGAGCCGTCTTGCCACCATTCTAAGCATTTTAAAGTTAACCTTCCTCTGGCTGTGGACCATATTCACACTGCAAGGAGGGTGCATCTCATGTAGCTTCTCTGAACTATTTCAGTTCCATAAAACGATAGCCAGGGCGAGATTAGGCCATTGCTAGCTAGTCCTTTCTCTTAGATTACTAGTGTACAGAGAATTACTCTCTCTTCCTTTAATCAGTTCACACCTGACCTGTGTCAGGGTGATTTAAACCAGGGCATATCAGACAGCTCCATTTTCTGCCTGCCCTCCTGTTTCAAGGGGTGAGGATCCAAGTGTATGTAGCAACAGAGTTTGACATGATGGGGAAGGTAAATGCTTGTGATGGAAAAAGAACAACGGCTATGTGAGAAGTGCCTGTTTCCAACATGTTTGTGTGAATTTGGGGTACAGTCTAGTTAGTACTAAAAGAAAAGAGTCTGGAGAGGTGGCTCAGCAATTAAGAGTATGCAGTACTTTTACAGAGACTTGAGTTTGTTCCCAGCAACTGTACCAGACAGTTCACGGCTGCTTTTAGGTCCATCTCCAGAGGAACCACTGTACTTTTCTTCCTCTTCTGGTCACTGCATTCACACTGCGTACACACACACACACACACACACACACACACACACACACACACACACACACTTCAAAATAAAATAAATCTTTAAAAAAAAGTGGTGAAAGAAGCAAAATGGCTGTAGAATAGTCAAATACCAGTGTCTTCCTTAATTTGTACAAGCAATCAATCTGTCAGTTGCATGCTGCAATCAGTCTCTGACTAGAACACAATTTACTAATAGTGTTGAAACTAAGCCATTTACTATTTCCTTTACAAATGAAGCAGGGATGTGTGAAACCAAGTCTTTAAAGGAAATAAATCACAGTGAAGGCACATGGCATTTTCTAGTTCTTTTTGAAGGTGTTGTTGAAGAGAAGGGATGCCATAAGAAAGAATTGGTAACTAAAACCTTTTGACAAGGAAAACGCATGTTGAGAAATGTATAGACTTTTAAGTTTGGACTGTTTTTCCAGGTCTGACAGCTGATGCTAGGGTAGTGATAAACAGAGCACGGGTGGAGTGCCAGAGCCATAAGCTTACGGTGGAGGATCCAGTCACTGTGGAGTACATAACTCGCTTCATAGCAACTTTAAAGCAGGTGAGCAGACACTCTTAACACAGTTTCTGTTTCCACTGCCGTTGGCCCTGTCGTAGAAATACTGCAATGGCTCCAAGCACTTAGTCTCCTGTGTTAAATTCCTTATTCAGTCTCAGAATTACTTCATTCGCTTGTTTGGGTAAAGTGGGTTGCGTTAATCACCAGAAATCAAAATCAGTTTCAATTCTTGGAGTTATACATTTTTTAAGAGAGTGTCAAATTTTCAAAGGAAATTTTTATACTTGTAGAAACACAACAAAAATATCATTCCTTAAAGTTTTCCAAAGAAATATACATTATTTCACCTGCAAACCAAAATACCCCTGATCAGGTTTAGATATGCTCTCTTCTGATCCACACAGAGCCATATCATTGAAAGCCAAGCGAAAGTGTGCACACAAGGCTGAATTTTCACTTGCTGTTTGCATACTGTCTGTGTATGTGGTGGCAGAGCCTCCTTCCTGGACATTCTCTTGCATCTATAATGTTAGAAACTGTGACCATCTCTGATGGGCATTTGAAAATGGGCATCACCCCATTTCTTTCTTATTCGTCTTCCTGCTACCCTAACATTATTCTGCTTTGATTATGGCTTGTTTTTCTTTTTAAAAACTGAGTTTTAGTCGGGGGTTCCTAGATTGGACATTATAGTTGAGTGTCAGGCTCTTACTATATGTGCCAAACTGCTTTCTAGAAGGACTGAGTCAGTTTTCATTGTGCTGCCCCAAAGGATTCATCAATGGAGTTTTTCATTTTTCTTCCTTTTGTTAGTGAGTGCCGTATAACGTAACGGCTGCTTTGTGTTTCACAGTTGGTGAGATTGAATTTCCCACATCTTGGCCCGCTCTTCATTTCCACTTGTGCAAGCTGTCCTTCAACAGAAACATTGTTTTCCACCTAACCTGAACAGAATGCTCACTGTACAGATTTGTGTCACTTTTTCTTCTTTTTAAAACATATTTTTTTATTACACTGACTTATTCGGGGGCCGGGGGCTGTGTCACAGTGCACATGTGGAGGACAACCTGCAGGTGGGTCCTGGTGACGAAACTCAGGTCAGGCTTGGCAGCCAGCACCTTTACCCACGGAGCCACCTCACCAGGCCTACATTCCCTTCAACCTGTTTCCGAATTTAAAGATTCTCATGGAGATATATATGGTATATTGAGTAAATTCCTCCATGTCTGTTCTGTCCCCTGCCCCCACCCCGTAATCTCATTTGTTCCTCTACGCACTTTCTCTCCCACTTTCATGTCATGTACATACATGACTCTGTGTGTTTATATAAAACATGAGCCAAAAATAAGAGAAAATGTATCATTTTGTCTTTAGACTAGCATAAGTCACTTAATATGACATTTTCCAGCTCCATTCATTATCCTACAAAAGACATGATTTGGTTCTTCTCTGTAGTTAGGACATTTTGTGTGCACGCATACCGTATTTTCTGTTAAGAAACAGTTCAAGAGTATTCTGAAAGAGCTGTAACTTTAAAGTTGAATCCCGGCTCCTCTATCTTACTGCCTTTAAGAAACTATTCCTTTGCATCTCCTCACACGAGCATGCGTGGTAGCTGCACCTGCTCTATGGCCTTCGCCTCCGACTGCCCTGGCAGAGCAGGTTCCCTGGTTCTGCGTGGAGATTTTTTTCATAGACTCTTTGTAAATCCAAATACTAAAGTTTTGAGATGAATAATATATCAAATCACTGTTTTTAAAAGCTTTGTTACTTCATTTTAGAAGATATTCCAGAATTTTTGTATTGCTACTTTTGTATTTTGTTTCAATTTTCCCAGTTGTTAAAAAGGAATCTACCAAAAAAAGCAAGACACAGAGCAGCATATACACAAAGTTCTTAAGTGTGGTTCTTAAGGTCTCTTCTGGAGAAATCAAGACTTTGAATAGACTGTGGAAACACAGTTTAAGTCTGTGACAGTGAGATTGCCACTGGGGAGGATGGGCCTCTGGGCCAGAGATAGCACATGTTCACCTCACACGTTTACCTTTGTTTATCTGACCTTTTCGTTAAAATGAAAAGATTGAACAAGTATGTTAAAAGGTTTTCTTCTAAGATAATACATAAACGCATCTACTTTATACCTCAGTGCAAACTAGAAACATTAGACAGTACAGAGGAATTAAATATAACCCCTATTTAAAAAAAAAGATATTTATGTTCATAGCTCAGTTGTTTGCATTCAAAATCAAACTTTGCTTGCAAAACATGAAATGTAATAAACTTGAAAAATAGATCCTATATGTAGATAAGACTGAAAGAAAGTCACTAAAAAGCTGTTTCAACCACCGAATTATACAGAGCTACATCCAGCACAGAGTTAAGTCAAGTTACCTATATATTCTGTCCTTAGCTTTCTGTCAGGGCTGCCTCTTCATAGGACAAGTCTCAGTGAGAATGGCACTCTGCGGAGCACAACTTCAGGAAGTTCCCTGTTAGGAAAGTAATAAGAAATAAAATTGGTTTCAGTGTTACATTGTCTGTGGGGGAAATGTGTGTGAAACAAAAGATCCCTTTACTTTGGGACTGAAGGAAATAACACAGTGCACAGTGAACAGAGCATATTTGATGCAGTATTATCAAGTGGGAGTAGTCCCTGACAGTAACTGCAGTGTCCCTCAAGGCAGACAAGGCTGTGCTTCCAAAGCACAGCTCATTAACTCAGCTTCCCTGACAGCAAAACAAATGCCCAGTCCTCTGCTGGGTCACAGAGATTGTACTGTCTTAGTTATGCAGTGAAGAGACACCATGAGCATGGCAACTCTTACTAAAGAAAGCATTTAATTGGGGCTAGCTTACAGTTTTAGAGACTTAGTCCATTGTCATTATGGTGGAGAGCCTCACAGTACACAGGCAGACATGATGCTGGAGAAGTAGCTGAGAGTTCAACACCCTGATCTGCAGGAAGCAAGGAGAGAGAGAACTGGGGCTGGCATGGACTTCTAAAACCTCAAAGCCTCTCCTCCAGTGTCACACTTTCTCCAACAAGGCCACACCTATTCCAGTAAGGCCACATCTCCTAATTGTTCCCAAATAGTGCCATTCTCTGATGACTAAGCATTGAAACCATTCATACACAGAGCAGACAGAACACATTTTAAGACCATACTGGGTGGGTGGGGTGAAAAATAAAAGGAATTTACCATGAAAGTAGCAGAGGGAAGGAAGGCACCCAGGAAAAGGAGGAGGGTTGGGAAGTGGGAGCACTCTGGGGAAAGGGATGACTTAGAACAAAGTTGATGACAGATATGTATGAAAATAACCCAATGAAGCACATTAGTTTGTATGTTAACCTAAAATTTTCATTTAAAAATGGGAAACAATAAAAGTTCAGTAAGGATCTTCTAAGAAAAATACGATACATAAACAAATTTGTGATTATATTTTACAGATTGTATACATTCATCGCTTTAAAATGTCATCATGAATTAATAGTCAAGAAACACTAAAAAATGTATACAATAAAATCAGAAAAGTAGGGACTGGAGAGATGACTCAGTGGTTAAGAGCACTTACTGCTCTTCTAGAGGACTGGAGTTTGGTTCCTAGCAGCTCATAACTACCTGTAACTGCAGCTCCAGGGAGTGCTGTGCACCCTGGCTTCTGAGGTCCCTCACATGTACATTCCCACATGAACACACACATATACAGAATTAAAAATACTGAAAATATTTTTTTAAAAAGAATCAGAAGAGTAGATAATTTTGATGCTTTATTTACTAGAATTTTATCTGATAAGTGTCAAGTGTTTTGTGGTGATTTGAATAAGAATAGCCTCCATAGGCTCATAGATACAAATGCATAGTCACCAGGGAGTGACACTATTTGAAAGGATTATAACGATTAGGAGATGTGGCCTTGTTGGAGTAGGTGTATCACAGAGGGTGGGCTTTGCGGTTTCAGAAGCCCGAGCCAGGCCCAGTCTCTCTCTCTCTCCTCCTCCCAGCTCCCAGCTTGTGGATCAGGATGTAGCTCTCAGCTCCCTCTCCAGCACCATGTCTGCCTGCATGCTGCCATGCTCCCTGCCATGATGACAATGGACTAAATGTCTGAACTGTAAGCCAGCCCCAACTAAATGCTTTCCTTTATAAAAGTTGTCTTGGTCGTGATGTCTTTTCACAGTAATAGAATAGTAACTAAGACAGTGTTATAGTAAAAAATAAATTTTACTTTTTAGAAATATACACAGAGCAATGGACGAAGACCCTTTGGTATTTCAGCCTTAATTGTAGGCTTTGATGATGACGGTATTCCAAGATTGTATCAGACAGATCCTTCTGGTACTTACCATGCTTGGAAGGTGAGTAAAGAATTTGTTCATTTTTCATAGAAGTTGTTGGATAAATGCATTAATTTATTGTAAAATTGAAATAAATGTAAATATTTTATTGCTTTCAGGGACATGACAGAATTATTTTGCATTAAAATACTGTCTATGACACAGACGATAGATTGTAGCTTCTCAGAAATGATGGTTTCAGATAGTAAAAGACCTTGGTTTAAACCAGTGATGGTGGTGCATGCCTGTAATGCCAGCTTTTAGGAAGCTGGGGACAGATAATTGGTAGGAGTGCAAGGGTAGCCAGGCTTGCATAGTGAGTTTCAGGTCAGCCTGAGTGAGATTTTGTCTCAGAAAAACAAAACAAAACAAAACAAAACAAAACAAAACAAAACAAAACAACAAAACCCTAAAGAGATGAATTAAAACCACACTGAAGTTTCAGTTCTATTGACATTATCACACATGAGTATCATTGGACTCTATTCGTATTTATCCTTCCTTACCCTTCCTGTTTCTTCCCACCCCTAGTTAGCAACCCCACTTTCATGTTTGGGGGTCAGGGGAGTGTAACATTTGTCTTTCTGAGTCTGGTTTCCATAGTGAAATGTTTCATTTGTCCACTATTGTTTTTAATGTGTATGTATTTTATTTATTTATTTTTATGTGTATGGATGTTTGTCTGCATGTGTGTCTGTGTGCTCTATGCATGCCCAGTGCACTCAGAGGCCGAAGAGGGAATCAGATCCTCTGCAACTGCTGTGAGCCATCATGTGGGCTTGCTCTTAACTTCCGAGTCATCTCTCCAATGCCATGTCCTCCATCCTAGGAGAGTCAGATAACCATAACCTCTGATACGGATCATGTGTTAGTATACAGTAGTAATCTTCATACAGTAAGTAGAATTGTTTTTCTGTGTAAGTTATTCTTGTTTCAGTACCCAACTACCACCTTCCTCAGTGGTATACTCATCAAACACAAAGGCCCAGAGATAGAAGTAGGGGTTTCCAGCAGGGAGTTTCCATAAACTGCCATGGATAAGATAAGACTACAACTACAGAATGTAATGTGAGTGATTTGAACTCAATTATTAGAAGCTAAGTATTCAGGCTTTAAATAATTTCACATTGAGTTTATATTATAAGGACTTAAAGCCAAAGAAATGAATAGGGAAAACACTACCACGGTCTTTATTATCTGCATTAAGTAAATAATGTGATTGAGAGCAGAGTATTTGCCTAAAAATATGGAGTCCTGGGTTTGATTCCCAGAGCCAGCTATCTCAGCCCTCAGAAAATGGGTGCAGGAAGTCTAGAAGTTCAAGCTCATCCTCAGCTACGTAGTAAGAGAAACAGGTTAAGTTATAAGAGCTACCAGAAGTGAGCCTAAGCCAGGCCAAGCATTCATAACTAATAAAGTCTCTGTGTCAGGATTGGGAGCTGGTTGGTGACACAAAAGGAAAAGCCTGCCTAACTGTTTTCTAACTCAGAGATCAGTAAAGCAGCAGAGTGTAATCTCACAGCCAAAATAAGGGGAGTGCTCCTGTCGGGTGCACACCTTCCCTCTGCCTGGGTAAGCTAGTCGTCAGAAGCTGTGGGTTTACCTATGAAAAATTCTGGTATTTCATCCTGCCAGTCAGAAATCTTTTGACCTGTACTTTCTTTTTTAAATTTTTATTACATTTATTTATTTATTTGTGTATACGTGGGGTAAATATGTGGAGATTACAGGTCAGCCTTCAGGAGTCAGTTCTCATCTTCTATTTTCTGGGTCCTGAGGATCAAACTCAGGTTTTTTCAGGCTTGGCAGCAAGTGCCTGTCCCTGAAGAGCCCTCTCACTGGCCCTTACTGGATTTCTGTGTCTTCCAATCATTGTCCTAAACAAAACCAGTGGTTATAGGGTCAGTCTTGAAATATTTTTGGAGCTCGCCATCTTCTGTTTGCAGTTCTCTTTATATCATTATTGTCCACTCTAATGTAACACACTAGTTTCAAGTTTGCATAAATGTTTTTCGTTTTAGCTTGTCTAATGTCTGAGGACATCCAGAAAAGATGTTTTGTCTCCCGTTAGTTAGGAAAATGACAGAATTTTCAAATTGTTTGAAACTTCACCAATGATGTGGATTTGAAGTATACTCTTTTCTGGTGTCTACCACAGTCCAATGGCAGTCTCAGCTCTAGTTCAGTGAGCTTATGCTCTCTAAAGAAACATTCTCCACACACACCTTGGGAACTTGTGCTCAGTATCAAACAAGACTTGATTTGGATTTATGAGAGTGACTTGCAGACTGTGGTCCAGGTAATCCAACAGTGGCTGTCTGCCAACAGAAAGGCCAAGAATCCAGTAGTTGTTTACTCTACAAGAATGGATGTCTCCACTGATCTTCAGTATATGCCAGGGTCCTGAGGAAGTGGGCTTTAGTACTGGTGAAAGAATAGATTTGCCAGCAAGAGTGAGGGCAAGCAGGCAAAGAGTAAGAGCTTCCTTCTTCCATGGCCTTTATATAGACTGCCACAAAAAGATGTGGCCCAGACGCCAACAAGTGGGTCTTCACACTTCAGATGATTTAATTCAGAAAAAAACCCTGACAGGTGTCCCCAGCCACTTGGGTTTTAGTTAATTCTAGATGTAGTCAAGTTGAGCAGAGTAGCCATCACAATGGTTGAAGTGACACATGGGTCTCCTCACTGATGCAATGTCTTCTCTGGAGTATCCATGCCGTTGGGCCTAACCTGAGTCTGAACAGGAAGGAACAATCAGATATGTCCAGACTGCGAAATCGTCTGCTCATGCTATTGAAACACAGAACAAACACAGGGAGACCTTTCTAATTTAAAGGAATCAAAAAAGATGAATGTGAACCATAATTGTTGACAGCATTCTGGATGGGGAAAAATAGACTCAAAGGACATTTTGGAGAGATATATTAGATAACACTGGGACATTTCCTGGATGTGTTAGGTATAATATAGTCAAATAGGACTATCTAGGCCTGGTAAGACGGCTCAGGAGGTAAAGATGCTTGCTGCTAAGTCTCATGATATGATCTAAGTTAAATTTACGGGACCCAGCTGTTGGAAGAAAGCTTCAAGTTGTCCTCTGATACCCCCAACACAGATTCATACCTACACAATAAATAAATGAATGTAAATTTTTTAAAGAATATTCTTGTGTTAATGTGTTACATAGAGTTACATAGAGATAAAATGTGGTAGCTATAACACAAATTGTGTGTGTGTGTGTGTGTGTGTGTGTGTGTGTGTAAATGGAGAAAAGCACAACACATATCTCAGTGTTAATAGTTCATGCATGGAGAGAAAGAATATACTTTAATTGTTCATTATATGTTCCTGTTCATAAGCTTTGAATTCCCCCCACCCACCCCAGAAAAGAATAGGTGATGAGGAAGAAAGCGGCAATGGTTTTGTTTTTGTTTTTGGTGACTGTGAAGAGGAGCACAGAAATGGAATAGTGGCTAGTTAAGAATACAGATGCAAGGGAACCCTTCATGCAGCCTGTTTGGCAATGCTATGGGTTTCTTCAACAATAGGACCGAGGTCTGTTCGCCAAGACCTGTTCTGGGCACTGGGGGTAGAAGTCCCTAAAACAAAGCTGTTACATTCCAAGTGTTAGAGAAGGACAAGCCCATGTGGTGGTGTGTTAGGTGAGTTATGGACAACTCTATCCAGGGGACTTGCTATGATGGAACTTTAAAACAGATGTGTATCAAGTCATTTCTATATACCAGTTGCTGGGCCTTAGAAGTCTAAAGTATTTAACCAAATCATATATAAAGTATAAAGTGCAGTTCTCAAAATATGATCTGCAACCCCCAGTCCAGGAGGTAATAGTGATTTTCATAGACCTCCCCAGCTTAATGTTTATGTAACTGTGTGCAGAATTCTCCACTTCATCCCTGGACAAAGAGATCTGGTAGCCAGACATTCACCATGTCTGATCTCAGGACTGTTCCCGTGAGACTGTGAGCCCTCATGGGAATCCAGAGGTGAGGTCGATCTCTATCTCAGAAGGTCTCTTCAGATCTCTTGTGCCTAGTCCAGAACTGCAGGGTAATGATAAGACTCATTATGAGAGAAAGGGTGTCTCAAAAGCTTGAGATATAGTATTATATCTCAAGTAATAGAATGCAAAACTATTGCACCTTCCATGGTTAGCAAGGAAACCCGAGTGTCATGGAACAAAAGACTGATAATCTGGAAAAGAAGACCAGGATGGGTAAAATGTAAAATGAATCTGAATTGGGTGGGAGTCATTCTGGGTGTGTCCCTTGCTGTCTGAAAGTCTGTTGTTGCTCTGCTTGTACATCACCAGTTTGACTGGCCACTCCAAGGAGAGTTTACCTGCTCCAAATCACCCTGCCAGTTATCACGTTCAGTGTCCAGTGGGAGTTTTTATCTGGTGACAGCCGGCCATGCAGGGGTCTGTGGCCTCCATTAGCACAGCCTCCCACATAGCA
>CABHPR010151849.1:465-26388 GCA_902168415.1 Peromyscus melanophrys | reverse complement strand
AGATAGATTTATATACAGATATTTAAATTTATATAATTTTTTCAAAATAAAAGCCAATATTGCCAAGCCCTATCCATCACTGCTTTACCAACTGAGATTATGTAATATTCAAATCTTTTGTCATCTCAACATCTTCACCAGGAATAAACTTGAGATAAAGCTCAGACTGTTTTCTTTGCTCATCCGTAAGAAACAACCCATCACTAAGGTTTTCTTATGGGATTGCAGCAACCCAGTTCCATTTTCAGGCCTTTACTTCTGCTACTAATTCCCACTGCGTCTGTAGTGGTTCCTCCCCTGAAACTTCGACTACTTCACAGACATCTGTGGTGATTTTCCTCATGTTAATGCAATAAAATTCACCTTAGTACTGATAGTTTTTCTTCTCATTGGCTTTTTATCTTAGACCTCACAACTTACTGATTCATCCTGTTGACACTGAAGTCATCAAAACTGATAAGAAGCCGGGCAGCGGTGGCACACACTTTTAATCCCAGCACTCGGGAGGCAGAGCCAGATGGATCTCTGTGAGTTCAAGGCTAGCCTGGTCTGTAGAGCGAGATCCAGGACAGGCACCAAAACTACATGGAGAAACCCTGTCTCAAAAAAAAAAAAAAACTGATAAGAAGTACAGTTTGTGTCTGTTAAACTACTGGTTGGTTTTGACTACAAAATATTAGAAGACACAGTATACAACATGGGCATACACACTCCCTTCATGAATAAATTCAAATGAAATACCCATGGTATTTCTATTCCTTCATAAGAGTAATTAATATGTGCTCAATAGCAGACACATGGCCTTTTATTTTCATATTTGTGTACAACCAAGAGTAGCAGAATACAGTAACCTGCTTTACTCTTATTGTTGTATAAATTTTACAATTGTTATTAATAAGCATACAAATTTTCATTGTTATTGTCCAACATCATCAGAGGAATTACTGTCTATATATTTCGTGTGAAATATGTCTCTTAAATAGTAAGAGTTGAGATCAAAATTATTCCTTGCTTTATGGCTACAGAATAGCTGTTGTGTTAGCAGACATGAAAACAATGTGAGCCTCTGTATAAATCTCCATTTGGAGCTGGAGTTACAGGTAGCTGTGAGGCATCCAGTGGGTGCTGGGAACCCAACATGAGCATCCATTCTTGCTGCTAAACCATCTGTCTGGCCCGAAATAAACAAACCCCTAGTAACTTCAAACTTTTCTTCTACAGCTTCATCTCTTCTCTCTGCCTTTGTAGAATCGAAGAGAGGCGGGATCTTACTGAGGACAGGCATTGGCTAGGGGAATATCGGACTGGTTTGGTCTACCTAGACCATCCAATCTTTATATCATCAATAAGACATTTCATTTTTGTAGCCTTTCAGTGACCTTTTCCATTATATTCACTACTTAGCTGTTTGATTCAAGAGGCCTAGCTTTCAGCCTCGCCTGGCTTTTCTACAAGCCATCCTCCCTCAGCTTAACAATTTCTAGGTTTTGATTTAAAGTGAGAGATGTGTGACTCTTCCTTTCCCTAGGACACATACAGGGCAGTGGAGGGCTACTAACTGGTGTAACTTCAGTGGGGTGATATTTTGTTGTACTCTAATAAAGCTTGCCTGAAGATCAGAGGACAGAGCCAGCCACAGATTTAGCCACAGAGGTCAGGCAGTGGTGGCACCCACATTTAATCCTAGGACTCAGAGGCAGAGATCTGTCTGGATCTCTGTGAGTTCAAAGCCACCCTGTGCCAGGAGCCATTCCCCGGCAGTGGATGGGTGCTGCAGAGGATGTAAGGAGTCGGCGTGGAAAGAAGTGAGCCAGGCCATGGCGGTCGGAAGAATCTTGCAGCCTGACTGACTAGCAGCCAGAGTGTTTCTTTATTTATACAGAATTTAGTTAGCAGGGATACATTCATGATGTTGCAAAACATAGATCATTTCATTTGTTTTTGGACATGTGTTTCACTTCCTTTTGCTCATCTTTTAGTCATCATTAATAAACTATGACAGAACAAAATATCATTTCCAATCATTTCCCCTCAAGTTTTGACATCATTAATAAAAAGAGTTATCATTCTTACTCATTAACCCCATAACCCAATTTTTGAGAATCTAGAGGCATGTGACAGCCTGTGCTCAGGCTGGTTGTTTTGGTTGCTTCAAGGACACTAGACCAAAACAAAATCTTTAACCACCCTGGGCATTTTGCCATGTCTCAAGCAATGTATTACTAACTCTTAGTGGTCAGAGTGCCCAGGAAAAATCCTCAGGCTAAAGCTAATGTAGTTATTATTTAAATTCTGGCATAATACAATCAATATTCACATTTATATCCTTATAGAATTTGTCTATATGTCTAATCCTGGCATTCTGTTGTTCCTTGGTCATATGACATTATAGTGGCTCTACATGAGCTAACTTGTAAGGGAGGGAGGTCCTAACATCTTGTACTTTTATCATCTTTCCACTCCACATTTTGCTCATCAATATGTCTCTATATAGGGCAGAGTTGTATGCCACGTAACTGTCTGAGTGTACAGTGGGAAGAGCCTTATAACCTGAACTGTGGACAACTCCTCTAGCCCACCAAATCTTGTTGACCTTTTTAATTTTACTTTGTTTTGAATATCTTGTTCCAGTGTAAGTACAGGGACAGATGTTTGAAGAATGTCTCATAGCCTCATAAAGAGACCTCTGGCTTCTTCTTTATGTGTCACAACCTCCAAGGCATAAGGAAGACCTTCAAGTAGATAAGGATATCTCCCTCAAAGTGTGTAGGGGGGGTAGTATGTTCAGAACTTCCCTGGATAATCTTAGAAGCAACATTCTTGGGAGAAGGCATAAATGATTCATAAGGAATTTTCCATCAATTCAATGTCCTCAAATTGTACAAATATTAAAAGTGCCCAAGTATGTAACAGGTGGAGATGAAAACCAAAGGTGACATGGCAGCCATCATGTGGCTCAGCTCTGCTGGATCTTTGTCAAGCAGCTGTGCTGGCTTTATGACTTCTGCCATTCCATTCAGATATGGCTGTGCCAACCCTGGACTACACGAGATTAATCCAGTTTAAAAGAGAAAGAGTCAGGCAGTGGTGGTACACACCTTTAACCCCAGTATTTGGGAAGCACACACACCATTAAGTGGAGTGGCTGGGCAGAGAAAGACATATAAGGCGTGAGGAGACAGGAACTAGAGGCCCTTTTGACTGAGGCCGCAGGGGCTTTCAGTCAGAGGATTCGTAGAGTTGGTGAGGTGAGAAGTGGCTGTGGCTTGTTCCTTTGTCTCTCTGATCTTTCAGCATTTACCCCAATATCTGGCTCTGGGTTTTTATTACAAGATCATTTAGGATTCATGCAACATTTCAGTGTTGTTGTGTCTCAGGAACTAGAGAGGCTGGAGTAGAGGAGGATATGGGGAAAAGCTGATCTTTGGAACAGTCTGAACACGATGGATTCAGTTGACCAGTATGAGTAAGGTCATGACACCCCGAAACAACTGTGATGTTGACCTCAAGGATCACTGGCTATAGTTCATCACAACAGATTAAAAATGATAATGAAAAAGTTTGAAATGCTGTGAGAATTACCAAAATGTGACCCAGAGTCAAGAAGTAAGCTGATATGTTTGCTCGACGCAGAATTGCCACAGACCTTCAACTTGAGGGGTTGAGGGTGAGGGATCTGCAAAACACAATGAAGTAGGTGCAGCACACTAAACTTAGACATCCTTGTAATTCCTCACCTTTAAGAACCCCGAGAACAAAATCCTTAGTGAGGACCTTCCCTGCCAATTCCATCTGTCACCCCACATCTGGATGCTCTCTCTGCTCCAAATCAGCCTCTTCTGTGTCCTGCGGTTTTCCTCCCCTCTACCAAGGCCAACAAGCAAGAAAGGCTATATCAGAGCCAAAGAGGGTATTGAGGCTAGAAGAATGAATAAAACTTTGTTCCTGGTTTTGAGGTACTTAAAGGTTATAGGTTAGACAGCTGCATGAATGGGTAACAGAGTGCATAACCCATGACAGGTGCCTTGCCTCTGATGCAGTAAGCTCTGGCATTAAAGGGACAACTCAAGGCAAGCCCTGGGGGAAAGAGAAGAATGTGTTTCCAACTCTTTTGGCTTCACCTTGCATCATGGATCTTTCAAGCAAGAATCGCTGGCTGTAGCGACCCACTTACGGAGTGTTTCAGTTATAGCTTTTCACATCTCATATGATGTAGGCCATGAGAGCATATGGTATTTGTTTAATCTTGAACTAAAGATGGTAGACCAGGTTATATAAAAGTTCTGAAGATGATTCAGTTCCAGCTTCCTGTGAAAAGCACAAGAAATCCTGACACACAATTAAAGCATTCTACTGGTCTAGCTCAAAACCTCAGTTTAAAAAAAAAAAAAACACTTAGCACAGTGCCATAGACTAGATAGGAGAAAGTAACTTTTACAGCACATTAGACAGTAACATATTTGCAGGTTTGGTCCATGAATAGTCCACATTGAAAGATCACAGTTCTGTTAAGACAGCTTATCACCTTCATTCATATTTGAGAAT
Source organism: Peromyscus melanophrys (assembly GCA_902168415.1). Classification (NCBI taxonomy): domain Eukaryota; kingdom Metazoa; phylum Chordata; class Mammalia; order Rodentia; family Cricetidae; genus Peromyscus; species Peromyscus melanophrys. The sequence continues at coordinate 21,843 of CABHPR010151849.1, read as the reverse complement.
ATGTATGCCAATAAGTGTGTATCTTAAAAGGACCTCAGAACTGAGGGTGCATCTGCTCCAACCAATGGCTTGTGATGGAACAGACTTCTTAAAACATATATCTATCTACCATCTATCTGTGTATCATCTATTTATCTATCTATGTATCTATCTTCTATCTATCATCCATCCATCTATCTACCTACCTATCTATCTATCTATCTATCTGTCTGTCTATCTATCTACCTATCTATCTAGGGATGAGGTCGTGTGCCACAGTGAACATGTGGCAGTCAGTCAGAGGATAAGTTTGTAGAGTCAATTGTCTCCTTCCACCACTTGGACCCTGGGACTTGAACTTAGGTTCAGGCTTGATAGCAGGTGCTATTACCAGCTGGCCATCTCGTCAGAATTGTTTTTGTCTGATTCACAGATAGAAAAGCCCCTTGTACTGAGGAGGCATAGACATGCATGCTCTCCTCTATGTCTGGTTGTTAAGAAGACATTTCCTGGAAGATGACATTGTAGTTTACACAATATATACAAACACATACACCAAATTACTGTTATTTTGGGCAGGCCTCCTTTAAAAAACAGCAAATAGCAGAAACCAGAAATCCGTTAAGCAGATGTCTTGCTAAGAAAAATCTGCACAGAAAGGGGACATTCATACTCAAGGCTCTGTTGGTAAAGGTTCTTACTTGTTATAGAATAATCTTTTTATACAATAATCTTTTGATACATGTGAAGATGTGTCACTCTGATTGGTTTAATAAAAAGCTGAATGGCCAATAGCTAGGCAGGATTTTCAAGACAGAGAGGATGCTGGGAAGAAGAGGGAGACACCAGGGACACAAAGCAAGCAGGATGGGCAATATGGAGATGAAGTAATAAAGCCATGAAGCAGAAAGTAATTTAACAGAAATGTGTTCATTTAAGTTATAAGAGCTAGTTAGAAACAAGACTAATCTATCAGCAGAGCTTTCAAAATTAATAAGTCTTCATGTCATTATTGGGGAGCCAAGGGTTCTGAGGAAAAGTCTGCCTACGAATGGTGTCCAACATGGGGACACGTATTTCCACATGAGACCCGAGAAAGCTTGAAAAAAAAAAGAATTCCAAACATACAAAAATGGAGCTGGACGTGGCTTCCTAGTTCTGCAGTCTCTCACATGGGCTGCGGTACAGAGATACATCCTGGACACTATCTGTGGGCTTGAGCCGCCACCATGCCATAAGCTAAGCTGTGCAGTGGTTTAAGATTTTGCTCATGCAGACAGAAAAGGTTACAGATATGCAGTAAAGCAGGTTCAGACTGAAAAAAAAAAAACCTCTAAGCAGGTTACAGTGTAACCAGAGCCTTTTCTCTGTCCCTCTCAGTCCCGCAGTCCCACAGCCACTTATAAAATAATCACTCAGAGGCTTAATATTAATTACAAACTGTTTGGTCTGTGGCTCAGGCTTTTTGCTAGCTAGCTCTGACACCTTAAATTAACCCATTTCTATTAATCTATATTTTGCCACGTGTCTGTGGCATTACCGGTCTTGCGGGTATCTTGTTCCTTGGGCAGCTGGATGGCATCTGCCTCGACTCTGCCCTTCTTTCTCTCTCTATTCAGTTTGGCTTTCCCGCCTGGCACTATTCTGCCTTGCCATAGGCCAAAGCAGCTTCTTTATTAACCAATGGTAGCAACACATATTCACAGCATACAGAAAAACCACCCCACAGCAACACCGTGTTGAACAATATGCATAGGCTTCAGGAAAACAAAGGAAAAAGGATATAGACAGTCATAAAAAAAAAGTTTAAAAGTAATAAAATCTTTAAAGAGAGAAGTTTATAACACAGGAAGTTTGTACTTTATATGGTGCTTTGTTAATTTTGAATTTTTTGAATATTAATGAACAGACAATAGCTGCTGAGAGACATTGAATTGTAAAAACCACTAAATTAAACCATCCTATATATTTTTAAATGCCTTAATATTAAAATGGAAGTCAGAAAATGTATTACATTGGGGAAGGAAGAGGTTATGCTTTTGTTTCCACAGGAAATAAAATGCTATGGATTCCTTCCAGGTAATAGAGATCAAATTTGACAGGGGGAGACCTCCTGAGTATCTTGGCTACGGATATGCAGGAGGAAGCCAAGAAAAACTAAAGAACAGGTGACATGTAAACTGATCCCTCTACATGGAAACAGCTCAGAGATGAGATAAAACATGATAAATCTTGTTGGCTATAGAGTCCTTATGACTTATTATTACAAGCTATTCTTTCATATGGCATGGATAGAGGTTTGGTTATACAGTCCAAATAAACTTACAAAGTTGACAGATGCCTTTTACCTGCTCAAAAATAAAATAAAAAGATCATCTTTAGCTGACTTGTACACAACACACATTCCATACTTGTGTTAAAGCAGATATATATGTTACCTTTACAAGTTTATGTGTTTTCAAAACAAAGGGACCAGACACCAATGAAAACAAGCAGCCCAGGTGATTCAGCCTCAGAATGCCTCTGTTGCATTTTCCTCAAAATTCTGCATCCAGAACAACTTCAAAGCTGCTAGCTGAGATGATCCAGGCTCACAGACTATTCTAACCAGGACTTGTCCATTATCCTAATTTTCTCAGGGTCCCCCAAAGATGCCAGCCCCAAGACAACAGGAAGCAATCTAGAGAACAAAATGCCCACATTTCCAAGAGGGAGAGTGGGTAGTTTTGGTTTTTTTGTTTTTGTTTTTTTTTTTTTTTTGGTTTTTCAAGACAAGGTTTCTCTGTGTAGCTTTGGTGCCTGTTGTAGATCTCGCTCTGTAGACCAGGCTGGCCTGGAACTCACAGAGATCTGCCTGGCTCTGCCTCCCAAGCGCTGAGATTAAAGGTGTGTGCCACTGCAGCCAGCAAGAGTAGATTATTGAATCTACTTTTTTTTTTTTTTTTTTTTTGGTTTTTCGAGACAGGGTTTCTCTGTGTAGCTTTGCGCCTTTTCCTTGAATCTACTTTTAAACTAAAAAAAGAAACTACTAGTCTTAAGTATTTTACATTGTATAGATTTCTGTATATTGATACAAATTTACAGTTATTTCCTTATACTGTATACATGTTTCTATTCTTGTTTAAGGTATTTTTGTATATTGATACAAATTTAAAGTTACTTTTGTTATAATGTATGTATGTTTCTACTCTTGTGTAAGATATTTTTGTATATTGATACAAATTTAAGGTTATTTTTGTTATACTGTATTATATGTTTCTATTTCTTGTTTGAGGTATTGTATCTCTGTAGCTCATTTATAAATGTAAAGTTCTAGTCCTTGAAAGCTATCTAGGATAATAAAGAAATACAGGCTAATAGTTAAGCATCTGTAACAATCAAACTTATAGTCATGTTAGGTATGTTTTCAAGGTCAATCTGAGACATATTTTAAATTTCAAACACTTCAGAGACCTACAGACTATGGCATTTTCATGTTTAAATAACAAGGCTTTTCATGACAGTGAGACATGTCTACTCTTGACAGCACCAATCCACTTCATAAAAGGATGACAGGCATGGAAGAACCTCCATACAAAGTTTGCTTTCTTTGTGGCAAAGCTAGCCATTTGGGCGAGAAACTGCTCTTGCCTTGACTGCTGAGAGTATGCTGTCCAAATTGGACAAGCAGGACACAAAAGAAGGCAACTAGCGAACTTTGCCAAGACAAGGTAGGACAGTCCTTCAAAATTCCTGCTTCACAGAAAGGTCTGTCAGATATTTTAGGCCCATCGGCCAAAGATGGATGCCCCAGCATTGCAGAGGAAGCCTGGAGTGACTTTCCAGGCTGCCAGATGTCTCTCTTGTTTCATAGTTTTGGAAGTTGTCTGCTCTGCACATGCTATTTACTCAGGTAATATTGTATCCTTCTCGTGTCTCTAATGGAGTTGAAGATGAGAAGGTTATAGTTAGAGTTTTCCTTAGTTATGATAAAAATAATTTAGATACAAAACTTTGAATTCATCAAGAGAGGATAGGTAACGGAGTATTTTCTCTAAATTTGCCAAATACAAATGGATTGGACATTGTGAATGTAATTCTTATTTGATAATTGTTCTTATTGTATACAATTTTACTCTGTTATATTAGAGTTAAACCTTTTTCTTTTTATTTAGTCAAAAAGGGGGAAATGTAGAATAATATTTTTGTACACTGTGAAGATGTGTCACTCAGATTGGTTTAATAAAAAGCTGAATGGCCATTAGCTAGGCAGGATTTTCGGGCCAGAGAGGATGCTGGGAAGAAGAAGGGGGAGATGCCAGGGACATAGAGCAAGCAGGATGGGCACTATGGGGAGATGAGGTAATACAGCCATAAGGCAGAAAGTAAATTAATAGAAATGGGTTAGTTAAATTGATTAAAGTTATGAGAGCTAGTTATAAACAAGCCTAAGCTATTAGCCAAGCTTTCATAATTAATAGTAAGTCTCCATGTCATTGTTGGGGAGCCAACAGTTCTGATAAAAAATCCACCAACACTTACTCTCACTTATAGGAAAGTGGACAGATTAAAAACACTTTTATTTCTGGGGCTGGAGAGATGGCTCAGCAATTAAGAGCCCTGGCTGCTCTTCCAGAGGAACCAGGTTCGATTCCCAGCACCCACATGGCCACTCATAACTGTCTCTAACTCCAGTTTCAGGAGATCTGACACCTTTACACAGACATACATGCAGGCAAAAAATGAATGCACATGAAATAAAAATGAATAAATTATTTTTAAAAACACTTCAGTTCTAGACAATGTTTTACACAGCACAGTAATTAGAATTAATAACAATGTCATACATGGCAGAGTGAATCTTAACTGTTCTCACCACAAATGTTTTTAAAGAATGTTTGGTGATCAAAATGCTAACAACTTATTGAATCAATTCACACACATCCAAACATCACTCTGTGCTTTGGAAATATACACAATTTTTAATTTGTCAATTATATCTTGACAAAGATGGGAAGGGGATACATCTCAAATAGAGATGTAATGCTTTAGTCTTATTATCAAGGGAAATTCAGTTTCAAAACAGTAACAAATAACAATGTATTTCTCCTTTCCTATTATCATTACATACAAATAAGAAACATCTCTTCAATCCCCACCAAGGTGAATGTGTGGAGAGACCAAGTCTTGGTGGGAGGAGTTTTAAATACAGCGATCCTCTCCTTTGCTCTATCTGTAGATGTTATTGGTGGAAATGAATCTGAAAAAGAAAACCTGAGAAGGTCTTCTTAAACGTCTGAACACGTAAGTTAGATACCTCAATATAATTAGTTGGGGGGACACATAGGAACTCTACATTACAGGCCAGCCATTCTGTTACCCTTTTCAAATGCAGAGACTGGCTGCAGCTTCTTACATGGCATCCCATACCTGGGTTTGGGTCATCAGGATTCCTATTAGGGCATGAATCCACTATGATATGTTTTCCAGTGTTACCAAGACATCTCCCATGACAACGAAACCTAGCACAGAACAGTTTTGTCTGGATGCACACGAGATGCTATGTTAATACTAAGTTACTGACCATTTGATCTGTTTTATTTATATACTGAAAGAAATCTCAAGTATTCTTAAATATTCTCTGGTGTTTTTGAGATTCATCCTATGATAAATTGGTCTAAGCGGTCATCAGTGTGGACTTACCTCTCTGCTTTATTTCAGTAAACGTTGTGTGGCATAGATAAAACCTGAGAGAAAGGAACAAAACCCTGGAGAGCCATTCAGGAAGGCAAGGCCCTCTCCTGCTTTTTGTGATTACTAGCAGACTCAGGTGATTTGACTACTAGCATCAGACTGAGAATAGTATGGGTCAGAAGCAGAATTTGAATAGGATTATAAAACAGAAAACTTGTTATCATTACACAGTTCAACATCTCAGAGTCACCAACACTGTTTGCTCCTGGCTTCTTAGGAAACAGTACCGCTTTCTTTGGTTTCTTTCCAGATGCCTTAGCAAAGAGTGGAGGAAGAGAAGCATGTTATGAATAACTGTATTATGTAGCTAGAGTTTTTCTCTCCGGGTCCTGCCAAACCCCAGCAGTCCCGTAGCCCACTTATAAAATAAACATACAGACGCTTATATTATTTAAACTGCTCGGCCATTAGCTCAGGCCTACCATTGTCTAGCTCTTACTCTAATACTCAGCCTATTTCTGTTAATCTATATGTTGTCGCATGTTTTGTGGCTTTACCTGCTGCCTTTACATGGTGCTCCCTGGACGGCAGGCTGGCGTCTCCTTTTTTCTACCTTTCTGTTCTCCCAATTCTCCTCTCTTCTAGTCCCCCTATACTTTCTGCCTGGCTACTGGCTAATCAGTGTTTTATTTATCAATCAATCATCCACAGCAGTATTATGCAGCTGATGACATGGAAATTCATTTAATGAAAAGGAAAGCTGATTGGAAAATGGCAGTCTCCTACCTCACCCTTCCCTTGTCTTTCCAGCGCCCACCAGAAAGGCAGCCACGTGGGAGCCACGCTTGTTGGCAGAGCTGAAGACATGAGTTCTGTGCTCTCTTTCCCACTCCATGCAAAGCCCTTTCTGAACCTGTTACACAGACAAAACACTCATGCACATAAAATAAAAACTAATAGAATTTAAAAGTTAATAAAAAAGAACAAGGCACTAAAATGACCAAGTGAAGTTCTGTGTACATGACCAGGACTTGGCAACTGGAAATCACTGAGGGTAACTGGGAAGTGAGCAGAAGCCACTATTGGAAGACGGTTCTTCTGTCTCTTTCAGGACAGGAGGAGAGAGTGTGTCCACTCATCAGTACTTTGCTAGCTGGATTCATAACTTTCAAATATCTAGCTAAATGCTCTGTATACTCCTTATATACTCTTTTCCTGAATCTGGGAATAGTTTGGAGAAGGTGTGACCTCCAGTTCCTTCCACAAGCTCAGGTCCTGGCTTCCTACTCGGCCAGGTTAGGTGTGTGACCTCCATCCACTTCCTATTTTCCAAAGGTGATAAATTATCTCAGCTTCTATCATTTCCTTTCCTGCCCCCATGTTGGTGGAGGTGGGCGCTGCATTATTTTCTAATGGACACTGTTACTAAGTAACACAAACTTGATGAATTAAAACAAAACATGTTTAATACTTATAGTCCTAGAGGTTTGGAGTTCAATCCATCTCGTTTTGCAAAAGTCCAGCTAGTAAGTGGCAGACACTGGAAATTCTACCAGACACTGTTTCTTTTGGCTTTTCTAGCCCTTGCAAACTGTCAGAATCCCTTTGTTCATGGCCTCATCCTCCATCTTCAATGCCAGCAGGAGAGCAAATTCTGACTTGACTAATGCCCCTCTTCTCTTTTTCTCTGTAAGGATCAGTGTGATCACCAAGCCACACAGCCCAGGAGGAGAATCTCCCCATCTCAAACCCCTTACGTAATCATGTATACAAAAATCCTTTCTACCGGATGATATGAATATTTAGAAGTTTTTGACAATTAGGACATGGTCATCTGTGGGGAACATTCCAGTGTCAGCGTCTGAGGCAGCCACAGTGACCTTGTTCCTTTGGACAGAGTTCTGCAGATTGGAAGAGTAAGCTGGTGCGGGAAGAGGGTGACTGGCTATTTCTCTCCTTTGAAGAAGGCAGAGCAAGTAGAGAGATAAGACCCAGTGGACAGTGCATATCCATTAACAGTCAGCTACACCCTGACCCTGGGACCCTGTTCTCTCGGGTCTGCATTTGTATCAGGCTGCTGCTGCTTGCAGGGTCACAAGGGTCTTTCTTTGTCTCCCAGCTGCCTTGAAGACTGCATAAGCGATTAAAGATGCTCTCCAACTTCTTTCTTTGGTATCTTCATGGACACTCTGGGGCTTTTACAGCCTTGCGTTTGTATAAGAGTATCTTTGGGAGACCATTGCTCTGCCTCACACAAGGTCTTTTATTCCTCTACTGTGGGGGGTCAGGAAAAAGCAGAGCAAAAGCATATGCTCAATCACTTTGTTAGACCAGGAGCCCGAAGAGTTTGTGTCCTGATTCCAGTCACTGAGACTCTTCGTGCATCTATTTCTGATATAAACATACCAAGAGCATAAACATCATAATAGAAATAACCCAACCTCAAGAAAGCCTGCGAGCCATTCACGAGGTTATGAGTAGTCTTAGAAAGGTTTCTGCAAATCCCACTAGTGCTTGGGAAAGAAGCCGACAGTAAAAATGAGAAGAACATGAGTAAAAGCGGAAAAAGAAATAAGGGGAGACGAAACATGTTTTTAAAAGTTGTGCATATAAATATTATGAAAAATATGTCACTTACTTAATCATTTGAGTGCTAGCTGTGAAGCAGTAGACAGGGATGGGGAAAGTTGGAAAGAGTGAGGCAATACATTAAAAAAAAAAAAAAAAGACCATCTAGAAGGCTAGAGAGACGGCTCAATGGTTAAGAGCACTTTATGTTCTTGCAGAGGGCCCTGGTTCAGTTCCCAGCATCCACATGGTGGTTCATAACCATCTGTAGTTCCAGTTCTAAGAAATCCTGTACCCTCTCTTGGCCTCCACAGGTACCAAGCATACATACAGTGCATACACATACATGCAGGAAAAATACCCATATTCATAAATTATTATGTTGTTGTTTGTTTGTTGTTTTTTCAAGACAGGGTTGCTCTGTGTATCCCTGACTGTCCTGAAACTAGCTCTGTAGACCCGGCTGGCCATGAACTCACAGAGATTCTCCTGCCTTTGCCTCCCAAGTGCTGAGATTAAAGGCGTGTGCCACCACTGCCTGGCCATAAAAATTATTTTAAAAATCTTTTAAAAAAAGATAATTTATAGCTGGGAGTTCTAAACTCAGATCTTAATTCTCAAACTCATAGTTTGATCTCGCACAAACCCATTAAGTATTTTCATTATATAGCAGAGGAAATTGAAGCCCAAAGACATTGGCAGTGAGATCACAATACGAAAATCCAATAGCTAGAAGGCAGCCTAAAGGAAAAACAGCTTCACTGTTTCTAAAAGGATGGACTAGTCTAGCCACAGAAAATGTGTAACATACGGGTTATGATTGCAGATACTCTACAGAAGTACTCCTTCAAATCATTCAAAAGAATTTGCTGAACTCTTCCTACATGCTAACACCATGCTAGGCATGAAGGATATGATGAACAAGGCATGAATAAGATATGATGTCTGCCCACACAGAGGTTAGAGTTACTAGACATTAAACAACCAGTAAAAAGCAACTGTGGCAGGGGCTTTGATGGGAATAGAGTTCAGGCACCTAAGCCAAAGTAAACTGCGTGTTGGCATGGGGCCAGGGGAAGGATTTTAGGTAGGGACCTCACTGTCACCAACACCTCTCAGAACTCAACTAAAGAGCAGGGGCTCCTGCAGGCAAGATGGAGGAAGAACTTGGGACAAGAGTTTCGAGCATTCTGTTTCTTTGCTCAGAAGAGGGAAAGGGTCTCTTGGAGGTCTTTCATCTGATTCTGGTGTCAAGCAGGGAAATAGCAACAGGGCTCACTCCAGAAGACAGTGTTTCTGTTGCTATGGTTCCTCCAAGTCTTGGGATTACTTTGCTTGCTTTTCAAAGCAAGCTCCCCTCCCCCATCCCTGCTGCAGCTAACTGGCAGGACTTGGAGCACAGAATGAAGTGCATAGACCTTGGACAAACTGCCACTCGCCAGCTCTAAGGATCCAGACATATTTTCCCTATGACTTCTGGTCCCTCATCTGTAAAGTATTCCCAATATCAATATTTTCTTTCACTGCGTCGTTATGACAAATAAATTAGATAATACATTTAAAAGTATCTGGAGCAGTAGCAGCCACAGAGGAAACATTCAGTAACTCTTTGTTACTACTATTGTTTTTAATTGCCAATGACTGGCCTTTCAAAAATTTTTCAAGAAGGATAACGGACCCTTTGAATTTACTTAAGGCATTGTTTTCAGTTGCAGAAACAGTGGAGAACAGCAACAGCACATTACCATCTGGTACCTGAAATAATAATGCAAAGCAACCAGAATCTTGCTGATCCCTTCAGCAATTCTGACTCTGAGACCTGGAAAATCCAAAAGGCTTCAGTGAGGTCCCATCTTTCACATTTTATGGGACAGAAACAAAGCTGCTAAATACAACCAGCTGTGTCGAAACCAGGTCCTCAAGAAAGTGACACCTTAGTGGAGCCAACAGGATTCTGGCTGCAATACAGAACATACAGATGCACCCAGGCATGGTCCATCTGAGGGACACTTGCTGTGTGCACCAAATGGCCAGAAGGTTAAAACTAGAATCTCAATTGCATTCATTCAACAAATATTTGATTATCAGCTATGTCCCCGCCACTCTTTTAGATAGGAAAGATAAAGTAAGGATTGTGGGGTAGTGCCTGTCCTGGAGAATGCAAACAATAAACAATAATTGAATCAACACATAGAATAGCAGAAAGCAATGGTACTATAAAAGAAAAGAAAGCAAGTGTTGCGTAGCTATTGAAGCATAGCCTCCCAGAGCAGGACAGAGGCTCATGAGACTCAAGAAGCTAAGGAAACAGACAAGGCTTGAGAAACTAAAAAAATCCTGAGAGTCACAAGGCTGCTTCCCAAGGTTGTATAAGCAGCAAATAGGTATGGGGGAGGTGCCTGAAGTTGCTCCAGGGACTCGGCTTTCCTGAGCTGTCAGCCACACTGGGGAGGGCCTTTTGGTGATGCAGTGGCCTTCAAGTCACTGATGCTCCTGAAAGTCACCAAGCTAGACTTGAGTGGAAATCTGTAGCATGAATTCTAATTGGTCTTAATAATAAAAAAAAAACAAAAAAACCCAGAGGCAGATATTGGGGTAAACGCTGAAAGAGCAGTAAAGGAGCCAGCCACTAAAGAGACTTCTTACCTCTACCAAATCCTCAACCTGAAAGGGCTGAGATCCTGTCTCCACTCACCTTATATTCCTGTCTCCACCTCCCTAGTGCTGGGATTAAAGGTATGAGCCACCACCCTGGCCTGGCTCTGTTTCTCTTTTAGACAGATACAATCTCATGCAGCCCAAGGTGGCCTTGAACTCCTATCTTCCTGTTTCCTCCTCCCAAGTGCTGGGATTAAAGGTGTGTGCCACCACTGTCTGGCCGCGAACAGCTAGCTCTGCCCTCTGATCTTCAGGCAAGCTTTGTTTGTTAGAGTACAAAAAAAAAAAAAAATCACCACAGAAATCTCCCCCTCCCCCCTCTCTCCTGCCCTCAGTGCTCTATCAGGGATGATTAGCTGTCTGTTCACATTTTCCCAGGAAAAGTCCCGTAACAGTGGGAAAAGAGAGATAAGGTCAGAAAACGAACAGAAAGGTGGAGGTGGAGTTGAGGTGGAAGTAAGCAGTGGGGCAAGAATTACCTCCATAGAGACTGTAAAAGCAAGGGTCTCAGGTAGAGTACAAGTTGGTCCCCAAACCTGAGAATAAAGAGAGAATATTTTAATGAACAGCTAACAGATCTAGCCACGGTCAAAAATATGAACAGAAATGCCCACAAAACATGATGATGCCCTTACTGGGTGGACAGCTCATGATCGTTTCATTGGTTGGGCGAATTGACATGTACAGTGTGTGTGTGTGTGTGTGTGTGTGTGTGCGTGCGCGCGCACGCGCGCGCGCATGCGTGCCCTCATTGCTTTAGCCAGTAATATGCTCAGAGAATTAACCAGTCTTAATAAAAAATGCCTCAGTCTCTGTCCATTCTGCCACAGTACTCAGAAAAGGCCGCTGTGCCACACCACTTAACAATCTCTCTCTCGGGATCACTTCCACTCTCAGGAGTCTTTCTTGCTTTTCCTTAGTAAACCTAATTTCACTTTGTTATGTCTCACGTCAATGTGAGACAACAAACTCGGCAGCCACTGGCTCAGGGTGAATCTGTTGACCCTTGGCCATCTGGTTCCTTAGTTCTCGGGGTTATGCCCACCAGCATTCAGAAAGGCCCTGTCATTCTCAAAGATCTGCCTGCCTAAGGATGAATGGTGTGGTGGTTTGAATAAAATGGCGCCGGGTGGTAGTGATTGATGCACGCCTTTAATCCCAGCACTCCCAGAAGCAGAGAGGCAGGCGAATCTCTGAGTTGGAAGTCAGCCTGGTCTACAGAGTGAGTTCCAGGACAGGCTCCAAAGCTACAGAGAAACCCTGTCTCGAAAAACCAAAAAAAAAAAAAAAAAAAAAAAAAGGCTTCCTTAGACTCATAGATTTGAATGCTTGGTCACCAGGAAGTGGCACTGTTAGGAGGTGTGCCCTTGTTGAAGTGGGTGTGGCTTTGTTGAAGGAAGTGTGTCATTTGGGGGGTGGACTTTGAGGTTTCAGAAGCCTAAGCCCTGCCTAGTGTTTGTTTCTCTCTCTTCCTGTTTCCTGCTTCTTCTCCAGCACCTTGTGTGCCTGCACACCACCATGCCCCACCATGACAATAAGGGACCAAACCTCTGAATCTGTAAGCCAGCCCCAATTCAATGTTTTCCACTATAAGAGTTGCCATGGTCATGGTGTCTCTTCACAGCAATAGAAATTCTAACTAAGACAGACGGTGAATCTGAGTAGCTAGTATAGGTGTCATGTGGATTGGGGCATTTAAGAAGCAAGGAACTGACCGAGCAAAGCCACCAGAGCAGAAACAAGGGCATGTGCAAAGTGTAGAGGAGAGACCTAGGAGAGTCACCAGGCCTTTACCGCCAAATGGAGGTTGGCTGGGCAGTAAGAGCAGGAAGTAAAATGAGGAGATAATAAGGTCTTAAAGGATCAAATGTAAGACTGTTGGCTCTTACTCTGGGTGTAGAGGGGAGATGCTAGAAACTTTTAAAAAGTCACAGTATAATGTGTAAATGTTTTACATTTATTCATTAATAACAGGGGAATGTCAGGTACCCAGGCAGAAGTCAGAGCACAACTTTGGAGAGTTGTTTTGCTCCACCCACATTTATATGGTTTCTGAGGATCAAACCCAGGCAGCCAGGCTTCTAAAGCAATTCACCTTTAGGAGTTATCTTGCCAACACATGCTTTTATTTTAACATAACCATCCTGGCTGCTATGTTGAGGACAGAATATCGGTTCAGGCTGGCTAGTAAATCTGTGTCACATGTAACCGTGGCCTGGAGCCACAGGCTTTCAGAAGAGATGGTCATCTATTCTGAAGAAGGAACGGGATTTGATTATGAACTGTATGAGGGTACGGAAGAGTGGTTGAGGTGGTAGAGATGAGACTCAGTGGTAGAGCATTTGCCTAGCATGTGTGAAGCCCTGAAAAACAAAACAGCTGCTGAATTCACCCCAGCCATCAACTGTTGGACTTGCTGTTAACTGAGACAGTGAAGGTTACAAGTAGAAAAGGTCTTGAGGGAAAGTGTCCGCCAGGAATTTAGCTTAGGATATAACAAAACTGATAGGGCTGTTAAACATCCTGGTAGGGGTATTAAAGAAGTGGAATTAAGTCTGGACTTCCGATGAGGGAGCTCATGAATTGAAGTCATGAGATCGAGAGCACTCAGGGAGTGTAGAAAGAGATGGGGAGCGGTTCAAGGGCAGAGTCTTGGGACATACTCCAATATGATTGGTCAAGATGCGAGGAAGATTAAGAACAGGAGCACAGGAATGAACCAGGAGAGTGAAGTGTCTTTGTGAGCTATGTAAAGAAAATATTCAGGGAGGGGCAAGTAAGAAACTGTGACAATTATGACTGATAGGTCAAGACAGATATGGGAACTGGCCATGGGGTTCTGTACCATGGAGAGCAGTTTCAGTAGAACACTGAGCATTAAGCTGGTTGAGGATTTAACTCCAGAAAAAGGAACTGGAACAACAAATTCACTATAAAGAATAGAAAAATGGCACTGGAGCTGTAAGGGGAGGTAGATGTCAAAGGCTTTTGATTCTCTTGGGGTTTTTACCTCTAATTCTCATTCATCATCTCCCATCCTCTCTCTGTCTCTGTCTCTATCTGTCTCTCTCTCCCTCTTTCTCCCTCCCTCCCCCATCTCTCTCTCTCATAAACTGATTTTAAGACACAACATATGAATGAATAACATGGGAAAGTGTAACTGGTAAATAGATCAGGAATAGTCATGAGTACATCAGTGATTTGTTTTTAGAAAGTCAAAATCACAGATGACTTAGTCAGCATTCATAACATTTCCTTCTTGTGCTGATTCCGACTATGAATAGTCTCAAGCATCCATCTACACTGCTGGGAAAGAAGTAATGAATGGACCAGATGTTTGAAATGGCTGGGTAGGGCACACCTCCCAGAGAAACTCTAACCATCCATTCATTCTTTCATTCACGAAACAATGTTGATGTGGGGATGTTAAGTTCAGTCCCCAGTGCAGGGGGAAAAATATTGAACACCTATTATGTACCAGTGACTAGTGAGGCAAGTTCAGTGAAACAAACTTTGCTGTAGTGATATTTTGCATATGCTCTAACAAATAAAGCTTGTCTGAAGATCAGAGGGCAGAGCTAGCTACAGAGTTAGCCACAGAAGCCAGGCAGTGGTGGCACACACCTTTAATCCCAGTTCTTGGGAGATACATATCTTTAATCCCAGCACTAGGAAGGTTGAGATAGGAAGTGATATGGCTGGGAGAAGAAAGGAATATAAGGCGGGGGCGGGGGGGGGGGGACGACAGGAGTTCGTCGCCCTTTCGGTGAGGACTCAGGGGTGTGTCCAGTCTGAGGATTCGTGGAGACAGGCTCTTCCCCTTTTGGCTGAGGAGCTGGTGAGGTGAGAAGTGGCTGTGGCTTGTTTCCTTTGATCTTTTAGCATTTACCCCAATATCTGACTCTAGGTTTTTATTAAGGCCAATTAGGATTCATGCAATACTTTGCCTTCAAAGAGCTCATGGAGCAATAAGAACAGGTGAGTGAACGTGTAATTGGAATGCTTTAATGGATAAAGATATACATGTATGTGGTAGTTTGAGTGAGAATGACTCCCAGAGCCCCCTGTTTGGCTGCTTCATCCCTAGTTGGTGGAATTGTTTAGGAAGGATTAGAAGGTGGCCTTATTGGAGGAGGTGTCTCACTGGGAGGGCTTTGAGATTTGAAAAGCCCATACCATTCCCAGTTAGCTTGTTCTCTCTCTGTCTCTGTCTCTGTCTCTGTCTCTCTTTCTCTCTCTCTCTCTGCCTTATGGTTGTTGTCTCAACATGTATGTTCTCTGTGGTGGTTTGAATAAGAATAGACCTCATAGGCTCATATATTTAAATGCTTAGTTATAAGGGAGTGGCACTATTTGAAAAGAGCTAGGAGGTGTGGCCTTGTTGGAAGAAGTGTGTCACTGGGGGTGGGCTTTGAGGTTTAAAAGCCAAAGCCAGGCCCAGTATCTTTCTTCCTTCTGCCTGCAGATCTGAATGAAGAACTTTCAGCTTCCTCTCTAGTACCATGCCTGCCTGCATGTCACCATGTTTCCCACCAAGATGATAATAGGCTAAACCTCTGAAACAGTAAGCAAGCCCCAATTAAACTCTTTCTTTGATAAGAGTTGCCTTGGTCATGGTGTCTCTTCACAGCAATAGAACAGTGACTAAGACTCTCAGCTACGGCTCCAACACCATGCCTGCCTGCCTGCCTGCCTGCTGCCATGTTCTTCACCATGATGGTCATGGACTCTACTGGCCTCTAGAGCTATGAGCCCCAAATTAAATGCTTTCTCTTATAAGTTGCCTTAGTCATGGTGTCTCTTAATAGCAATAAAAAGGTAACTAAGGCATTGTACATATAAGAGGCAACAGTGAATTATGTGATTTACTATTCAGTAGTGAAGACATTTGGGCCATTCATGGTGTTGAGGCTCTTAAAGAAAAATATTTAGGATTTCAATTATCATATTAAGACTTAAGGAAATCTTACTAAATAAATATCCCTTACATATTTTACTTCATTTTGATTGTGGAGTAACCAAGAAAATAATGCTAGACTTATAACAGGCAAGTTGCAAATTTGTTTGACAACATACAGAGTATTTGTTATGTCAGGGAATGGTTCCAGATATTGGCTTTTAGAATTTTAGAAGGGAACTACTCACCATTAAACATAAAACATAGTAAATTAAAAGTGTGTTTGATGTCACATTGAGAGAGAGAGAGAGAGAGAGAGAGAGAGAGAGAGAGAGAGAGAGAGAGAGAGAGAGAGAGAGAGAAAACAAGGCAAAGGGATTCCAGAAAACTGATGTGAGGGTACATGGGGTATCAAGTTGCAATTCTAATTTGTAGGAGAAAGTAAGAACCTCAGACCTGCTCAGTGGAAAGATTTGAAGGATATAAAAGTGTTGGCCCTTTGAAAAACAGACCTTTTGAGTAAACGAACAGCCCAAGACTCCAAAAGCAGGGAGTGAGGGATGGCATGACAGGTTTCTTAAGATGCTTTGTAACAATCCAGCAAAGAGGTGAAGGTTAGTGTGGACCAGGCTCACTTGTACTAGAGAGTCAGTCTGGAGATAGATTTTTCAGGTACCCATGAGGTTCCCTGCCAGAATAGATGTGGGATAAAGAAGGACTCAATGAATCAGGCCAACATTTTAACTTCACTAATTAAGATGGGAAAGGCTGAAGCTGTCTGACGGGAACCAAACCATCTTTTGGACGGATCGAATTTGAAGTCTGGCAGTCGTTTGTTCCACCTTACAGTGTCACAGCCTTGCTTGTGTCTCTCTAGGGCCTTTGACTACTGTCCTACTACTCCTGGACAACTGACCCCAAGCTATAGACCCCACAGCACTCTGCCCTGTGCCCAGGCGACACATCTTTAGAGAGCTGAACATCCACACAATGTGGAAGTATGTGTGCGTTACTGAGATGCAGGGAGAGTGGTGTAAGCATGCCTTTGACTGAATCTTGACCTCTCCTTTCCTCCTGTTTCCTGAGATTCTGCTCTCTAAGAAAATAGTACAGACGCTTTTGCCTCAGGTCTGCCTTCTGGGAGAGCACGAGCCAAGACAACATCTAAGTGGATACGTGGGGAGGAAGCTGTTTACATGAGTCTCAGTTTGGGAGAGTGATTTAGGACCATGAAAATTTGTGTATTGTGAATCAGATACTAGTAGACATTACGGTCAATGGAGACCATCACGATACTGGTTGAAAGCACAAAGGAATGAACAAAAACAGACAGGTTGAAGATTTTGGTCCCCGGGAGAGCAGAGACAATCAGATCTATTCACGGCTGTCACTCCGATTTCTAGAAAAGTGCATGGCACAAAGCTGGCGCTCACCAGAAAATCTTAGGTTGAATGAAGTAGCTCATTGGAGCCTTGTGGTTCGATAGGAAAGGAAATCAAGTCATAAGAAGTAATGAACCTCCATAAGCAGGTTCAAGGAACTTGAACCCTGTGAAGGTGAAAAGTAGGTCTAACAGTAGAAGCCAAAGAGGAAATAACAGAAAAAGGAAGCTGTGGTTAGAGAACAGCTCTCCAGCACACTTTCTGCTTGAAGCCTTTTACAGTTATCTCATGGGACGTTCCCCCACCTGTGCCTCTTTGAAGATAACTGCATCTTTGACTGTGTCAAGTTATATCCACGTGGCCCTACTTCCATCTCTTTCTGAACCCCCAGTATGGACCCTACCTTCCAATAGAGGCTGGATTTGAAAAAAATGGAGGTGACTTCAAGTCCCAGAAACACCAACTGTGTGTTTGAAAGTTTGGCACTCCTGGTTTATGTCTACGGCGTACAGACTTAAGCTAAAGCGGAGTGTACATCTGAAGGCTGGGTTTCAACCTGAGATTACGCCCAAAGTACGGCCAAATAACTTGCGTTGAATGAATAGAAATGGATGAGCAAAGTTATGTGGGTGAAGAGGCCACTGGATAGAAAGCATGACGTAAGTCCCACTGGTCTGGTCTTATGATTCGGGTGCAAACGACGGAACAGGCCCGCTGTTAGAACGCACTTTAGGACTGGCAAATGTGGGGGGAAAATAAGGTCTAAACGAAGGTCGGTGGGAATGAAAGGGAAAAGAGAACACAAAACCAAGCTTAAACGTTTGGCAGGTGTCTTAGCACACATTTCATTGCTGCTATAAACCAACCATTTCCATTGCTGCCCCAAACCAACTTGGAGCGGAAGGGTTTATTCAGCTTACAACTCCCAGGTCATAGTTCAACTCAGAGAAAGCAGGGTAGGACTTCAGGGCAGGAATTGAAGCAGAGGCCACAGAGGAATGTTGCTTAATGGCTCGCTCACCATGGCTTGTTCAGGTTCCTTTTTTTTTTTTTTTTTTTTTTTTTTTTTGTTTTTTGTTTTGGTTTTTCGAGACAGGGTTTCTCTGTGTAGCTTTGCACCTTTCCTGGCTCTCGCTCTGTAGACCAGGCTGGCCTCGAACTCACAGAGATCCGCCTGCCTCTGCCTCCCGAGTGCTGGGATTAAAGGCATGCGCCACCACCGCCTGGCTTTCAGGTTCCTTTTTTATACACTCCAGGGCCACTGGAGCAGGGTCGGAACTGTCTACAGTGCCCCCCTCCCCCTATTCAGTCATTAATCAAGAAAATGCCCCATAGACTTGCCTGTACACCAGTCTGATGGAGCCATTTTCTAAGCTGAAGTTTCCTCTTTCCAGATGATCCTAGTTTGTGTCAAGTTGACAATAATGATGATGATGAGGATGAGGACGATGATGATGAGCACAGAGGGGAATATATGACATGGATAGACAATTCTAAGATGTTAGTATCATATATAAGGCCAGAGTAAGAAAAATAGCAGGACGATAACAAACCCAGTTTTAAAAATGTATTTGACATAAGGACAGTGATCCAAATAAAACTAGGAGTAGCCGACATTTTTATGAATTCAAGACGTGTGAAACACTGCTCTTAGTACACTTCACGTTTACTTCCTCATTTCATCACAACAGCATTATGAGGTAGGTGCTGTTTTCCTTGTTTTACAGAGGGGTATACTGAGTCACAAGAGTAAGCCATTTGCCCAGAGTCGTTAGCTAAGTGGCTGAGCTAGTACAATGAACGAAATGTTTGTGCTCCTGCTGAAATCCCATCCACCAACATGTCGGTGGAGCTTTTGGAGGTAAATGGGTCATGATAGCGGAGCCTCTATGAATGTGGTTCCTACTTTGCTTCTCTGTGGTTGTGCTAAAGCGCTGAGCCAAAGCAATTTGGGCAGGGAAGGGTTTATTCCATCTTACAGCTCCCAGCCCATCACCATCAAGGGGAGCTAAGGCAGGAAGCTGGAGGGCGAGGCGGAAGCAGAGACAATGCAGGAATGCTGCATACTTAGGCTTGCTCTGCATGACTTGCTCAGCTTGCCTTCTTCTACAACCTAGGACCATCTGCCCAGGGGTGGCACCAACCACAGTGGGCTGGCCCTCCCACACCAATCATTAAATAAAAATATGCCCCAAGAACATGTCTACAGACCAGTCTGATGGGGGCAATTCCTCAACTGAGATTCTCTCTTCCCGGGTATGTCTAGGTTTGTGTTGTTGGTAAAAACTAACCAGGATATATCCTTAAAGAATTATTTAGTGTATCTTTGGCTGCATATATGTATGTATGTGCACCGCGTGGTGCCCAGGGAGGCTAGAAGAGAGTGAGGAGTGGATGAAGTCCTGAGTGAATGGGTGTTGTTGACATGAGCACGGCCATGTCAAGGATACCAAAGCCTCATGGGAAGTATGGATATCCATTCATTGGTGAAAGACTGTCCTTTAGCTTAGGCCAGAACATGCATAAAGTACCTACTGCAGCTCCCTCATCCCCATGCCTGCAGCCTCAGACTGCTCCCCTGCTGGCCTCCTCTTTTGTGTTACCTATAATGAACCTGCTGTTTCCCCAGCTGGTGGTGGTGCCTCTCCATCCAACTGCAAGGCCTAGCCCGTCCCAGCTTTATGTTACTTGTGCCTGCAATTTCTTCATTCTCTGTTGCTCCACACAGGTCAACTCTAAAGCCATGCAGCTTAAGGTAGAAGATGGCAACAGATGCCCTGGAACTGGAGTTACAGGCTGCTGCAGGCTGCCATGTGGGGGCTGGCAATAAACCTGGTTCCTCTGCAAGCGCACTTAATCACTGGCCCATCTTTCCACCCAGTCAGTACCCTTAAAAAAGGAACCTGAAAGCCGGGCGGTGGTGGCGCACGCCTTTAATCCTAGCACTCAGGAGGCAGAGGCAGGCGGATCTCTGTGAGTTCGAGGCCAGCCTGGGCTACAGAGTGAGTTCCAGGACAGGCTCCAAAGCTACACAGAGAAACCCTGTCTTGAAGAAAAAAAAAAAAAAAAAAAGGAACCTGAGAGTTCTTTTTCACATTGTGAGGCTGCAAGGAGAAAATGGCCAATTGCACCCCAGAAAAGAGATAGGTTCAGAGCCTGGCCATCCTGGTAGTCTGCTCTCAGACTTCCAGATTCCAGAATTGGAAGAAACTTGTTTGTAAACCACTAAATCTAAACACTTTTATAACAACCCAAATTCACTAAGAGTAGGATTTGAACCCAAAGATGTTATTAGAAAAATAGTCTGGAACCACACAGAAATCCAGTTTGTTCAATAAATATTTAATGAGCACTGCTATATTCTAGATATCATGTTGCTAGGGATGGGACAGAAGAAAAGCAGGCAGTAGAAAGACCGAGGGAATCCTGCCCTGTACACACATTACAAGGAAAATGGACAAATAAATGACAGCTATGACAAATCAGAAAAGAAAGTGACAGATTACAACTTGATAAGAGTATGCTGGGGGAAGGGGATGGCAAGTGCAAACTCCCTGAGGTCAGAGCCTGCCCTAGAAGGGAAAGGGGAAGAAGAGCCTGAGAAATAGAGACTAGTTAACATGGCTGGAGAACAGAGTAAAGGAGGCAGCTGGAGAAGGTGGGAGAGACAAGTCCGGATAACAGAGTGTTAGCCGGTGTATACTAAGCCAAATGAAAGCACGGAAAGGCTTTGGGAAGGACAGTGACCTGACTGGATCTGTGTCCTTACAGTTCATTTGGCAGCAGAGTGGTAAACAAACTGGAGTGAGGCAAGAGCAATTTTGGAGAACTCGGACAGTGGCCACTTCAGGACTACAGGCAAGACAGGAAGGCAGCTTAGTGGAGAGTGGCGGCAAAGGAATGGATGACATGGCGACAGAGGTCATACACCCACATCTTCAGGAAGCAGACAATCCAGGCGACCCTAACTCGAATCGGGAGTGTGCTAGGTTTCTAGAGTATCTGAATGGTTGTCCCGACCCTTTACTGAGCTAAGGACCGTGGGAGGGAGGTTAGGAAGGACTGTTGAGAAGAGCTGACATATTCTGGCCATCCACCCATGTGGACCTGAAGCAGAGGCTGCTGCAAAAATGAATTTAGAGTTCCGGGGCAAGGTTTAAATGAGGACTGGAGCTCCGAGAGAAGGCATAGTAGAAGAGGATGAATCCACCGAGGACTGAG
>CABHPR010151848.1:43141-63332 GCA_902168415.1 Peromyscus melanophrys | reverse complement strand
TTTTTTTTTTTTTTTTGAGACAGAGTTTGTGTAGCCCAGGCTGATCCCGAACTCCGTATGTAGCCAAGGAGATCTTGAACACTTGACCCTTCCATCTCTACCTCCCAAGTGCTAGAATTACAGACATGGGTAACCACACCCGGCTCATGGAGTTCTGTGGATACAACCCAGGACGTCACGCATATTAGGCAAGCACTCTGCTGATGGAGCCATAGTCCCAACCCTTGGATTTTCACCTTGTGTGGGCAGACGGATGGAATCACTCTCTACACACAGTGATTCTAGTTGAATCAATCTTTCCAAGGGCAGTGCCACTTTTTCAGAGTGACTTGTTTTTTTCTCTGCTTTTATTTAATGGTGGGTCTCCAGGGGTTTGAAGGCTCTCTGGGGGAACCAGGACTGTGATGGATGGAATTGAGCCCAGAGATGAGCAGAGGAAACATGGGCCGATGAGTGGAGAAGGCATGCCTAGGGCTTGCTGTATGCCTCAGGCTCTACCTCCCCTGTCTAGTCTCTGGACCTACCAACAGAATGGTGGGTGAGGGTGGGTGGGAGTTATCCTGTTGATTTCAGGGGCTCTCAGCTTGGGCTTCTGTGGTAATAGTCCTGGCTTGTAGAGAGCTTGTTGGCAAACAACCATTTAACACAGGCTTGTGAGTGGGCACGATTGCCACCTGTTTTGAATCTCGGGTCCAGGGAATTGGGTGACTTCAAAGGTCACTCAGCAGCGTGTGACTCAGGTCTATAATGATGGGACAGTACTCACGGTCACCTTACCATCTGCTGCTGACTGTCAGGGTTGGTGTCCCTGAGAGGATATTCTCTGAGGCGTGGAGAGCAAGTTGCGCATGGACTCCTGAGGACCTCGGCCCAGGACCACCTGCCCTGTACTATAAAGCAAGACAGACAGAGCCGGGGGCAGTGAGAGAACCAAGGAACTGTGGTGGTTCCCAGAGCAGGGAAGAGGCAGGGACAAGGCACAGGCTCATCTGCCCTTCAGGACAAGTCCGTGGCTTTTACCCCAAACTCCAAGTTTCCTGGGTTTCCTTAGAGGAAGTGTAGATGAGCTGAGCCCAGCTGCCCAGTCCCTAGAGAGACCCCAACACAATTCTACTGAGCCCAGAGACTCCCAAGTAGAGTGCATTCATCCCAGAGAGTATTCTGTTGATCTAGGGGGCTCCAGTCCAGGACCCAGCTGCCTCCACCAACAGTCACCTTACTCCAGGATACGGCCACACACAGACCACCAGGGCCTCCCCAGCTTCCTCCATGTCTATGAACACGGCTGTCACCCCAGTTATCCACTTCGTCTGGCTGGCCTGGTGCCCGACGGGCTTCCTCCTGGTCTTGGCTGCGGTGACTGGAAAGAGAGGGGGCATGTCACAGCTTGGGGGCACATCCATGTCAGGACCAGGAAGCCCAGCCTTCGCTTTCTGTCATCTTTCTCCCCCTCCACCACTGCCAGCACCCCCAACCCGCCTGCAATTGAACCCAGATGCCCGAAACTATCTGGCTTGAACGGCTGAAGTAAGACCACATGGGCATAGTGAAAACTCTCCAGTTACAGCTTCCTTACCATCACCCTTAGACACTGGCAGGCAGACAGGGAGCCCCGGAGGCCAAGCGTCTGGGGCTACGTGTGTAGTGAATAGTTCGCATGGAGCAGCCATGAGCGGCACACACATGCCTGATGGCTGCTGGGCTTTGGCCAAGGAGTTTACACTGGCTGCTGGGGGGCGGGGGGGGGGGCGCTTGGTGTGGCTCAGAGACAAGTTCCTCTGCTCTCAAAGCCCTGCTTCCTTCAAGATAAACTTCAGATCCCGGGTCCCAGTCTGGACCCTGATCCTGCCAGCTGTGTGGCTTCAGGCAAGGTGCATCGACCCGCCATCTCAAATTAACATTTCTACAATCACCCAAAGCCCGGAGAAGTGAAATTGTGTCAAAACCAACGTGAGACACCACCACCCCCTATCTCATCATATTGATTTATCCCTGTTGCTGTGACTATTCCTATACTTCCTGAAAATTTTTCATCACCCAGTAGGACTACACGGTGCTGCCCCAGACCCCACCAGAGGATGGTTATTTCTGAGTACATCTCAACAAGCTTTCAGTTCAGAAACATCCAGCTGTACGAGGGCAAGAGAGGGAGCTGGGAATCTGATTCTGGAAGTGAAGGTAATGTTCTAGAAGACAAAGAAAGATGTCTGAGGTTGTGGGAGACTTGAGGCCATTGTCGAAAGTCTCCTCACCTTGCTGTTAGTTGTGACCCAGCTGCTCCTTGGCTGTCACGCTTGCTCAGTGCTCAATGTCTCCATGAGACTGTGGTGTGTGGAAAGGTCTGACCTGGCCATGGGACTCTGCTCAGTTCACAGGGGAAGTGGATGACTCTTTTCCCAGATGTCTTTGAATGGGTGACTAGTGCTTTCTCCATCTCCTACCCCTCTCCCTCCAGCTGACTGAGACCAGCTTCCTTCCCTCTCTGTGAGGTTCTACCCTTTCAGATCTGCTCCTTTGCTTTCTGTGACTGTTGTGACTCTGGGTCTCCTCATCTGGCAGACAGGCCTCAGCTCTTCAAGGGACTCATTTAGACAAGCCGAATTGATGTGAGGGGGCTCCACAGCAGTTAGGCAGGAGGGTCCTACGAAGATTTCAGGCAGCTGCTCTGGGGTGCAGCATCTGGTCTGGAAAGGGCTCAGGCTGGTGGCTGGATGATCTCTTCAGATACCACACTCACTGCCCTGGCAGCCGAAAAGATCCAAGCTCTCTGCTTCCGGTCTGAGTGAGCCACAAACACATCCTTGTTAGAAAAGAGCAAGCAATAGCAAGATGGCGCAGCCGGTAAGGGCCCCCCACGGCCAGGGCTGAGAGCCTCACTTTGCTTGTTTGTTTGTTTGTTTTGTTTTGTTTTGTTTTGTTTTGTTTTGTTTTAAGCTGGAGGCCATGGTGTAGTCCAAAGACCGGGAAGGATGCAGAGAAGGAAAATCCGCACAGAAGCTAGCTAGCCTGGAGTATGCAACTCAACAGAAACAAGAGACCGTACCTCAGGCAGGGCTGGTGGCTCAAGGGTTAAGGACGCTTACCATTAAGGCTGATGGCCCAGGTTCAGTTCCTGCCTCGGAAAGGTGGAAAGAGAAAACTGACTCCTGAAAGTTGTCCTCTGACCTCTACATGTCCCCATCCCCATTACATAAATAAACATAAAAACCCCCCAAAAGCACAAATGTACAGTGACCAGGGAAGAGTCCACTCCGGATCCCACACTCAGAACTCTTGTCTCTTTTTGGAGTAGCCATGTTTACAGCGGGGCGTGCATCTTAGGGGCCTGCTTTTCTTGCTGTTCTGTTTACACGCGTGTGTCATTGGCTTTGTTTCAGGCAGTCTGTGGACGTACCTCACAAAGTGTTCCGCAGCTGGAGTCTTCCTGCTTGCCATATGTCCTGGAGACCTTCCCACATCAGTTCTCGGAAGCGTGCCCCGTTCTCTGTAACTGCACCTCTAGCCACCCGTGCATCCACGGGGGTTTACAGAACCACGCCCCCCAGGGAACATCTGGGCGAGCTGTCATGCCCATCGGTGGCTGCTGCAAACATCTGTATACTAGTAAGTCACAGACTGTGCCTGTGGGGGACCGAGGAGGGGTGCGGCCGTATCAAGGACTATGAGACATGGTGGGACAAAGCAGGGACTGTGGATTTGAATCCTGGTTCCACCAACCCATGAACCATGTGAGCTCTTTCAACATATGTTCTCTGCTTTTTTTTTTTAATCCAGGGAAATGGGCATGACAATGATCACTCAGACACAGAGGTATCCCAAGGCTTAAGCCTTTCTTCTGGTGCCTGCAGTGAGTGAGAAGTACGTGGAAACTGACTCTTAAAGACAATTGTTTCAAGCTGGGAATCGTAGTACATATCTTTAATCCTAGCACTTAGAAGGCGAGGCAGGCAGATTCCCGAGTTTGAGGCCAGCCTGGTCTACAGAGTGAGTTCTAGGGCAGCCAGAGCTACACAGTGAGACCCTGACAAAAAAAAAAATAATAATTAGTAATAATAATCAATTGTTTTGTTGTGACATGGAGGCCAGAAGACAACTTTGTGGAATTGGTTCTCTCCTTCCACCTTTACATGGGTTCTGGGGATCTAGCTGAGGTCAGGCTCGCTCTCACTGAAGAGCCATCTCTCCAGCCCAGAACTCTCTAACCTAGATCATGAATGTGATCATCCAGAATATGGCACTAGGGATGGTGAATGCATTAGCTTAGACTTGTTTCTAACTAACTTTTTAAACTTAAATTAACCCATTTCTATTCATCTGTGTGCTGCCCTGAGGCTTGTTTACCACAGCTACATACTGTCCATCTTGCTTTCCTGCTTCCTCCGTGTCTGTCTGTCTGGCCCCCCTTGGCTGGCAGGCTCCCCTTTTCTCTCTGCCCGCCAGCCCCACCTATCCTTCCTCTGCCTAGCTATTGGCCATTCAGCTTTTTATTAGACCAATCAGGTGCCTTAGGCAGGCAAGGTAAAACAGCAACACGTCTTTACCTAGTTAAACAAACGCAGCATAAACAAAAGCAACCCACCTTTACATAGTGAAACAATTATTCTGCAACACAAAGAAGATTTATTTGCCTCAGAGGGACAAAGGGTAGGGAATAAGAGACAAAGACAGGAGATCGAGGACAAGGGAGAAGGGGAAGGATACAAGGGAGAGGAAACAGGGATATTTGTCCTGGAGGGATGAAAGACTGTCTCAGCATAGAGAGGAGACACATGTGGCCCATAGGCAAATGGTGGTTTATAAAGGTAAAGGGGGAACCCCATGTTAGGATGAGGTATTTAATTTTAATTGGGCATGTTAATTAGGGCAGCCAAAGGGGTTTCGGTTGCTGGACTTCAATACTTTGATAGCTGGACCTTGGTAGTCAGCTTTAGGAGGAGGAAGTGGCCAAAGAAGGGAAGAGACCTTGGTGGCTGCTGTAGGAATGTGATCTAACAGTTTTTAGCAAAGCAGAGGGGATAGGGGAGAAGGGCAAGGCCTGTCAGAGCCATGTTTGCCATGCTCAGGCTGGTTAGAGTCCCTTCCCCCTCAGCCCATCCCCCTGCCAGCTGCCAGCTCTGCAGGCCCAGGTACCATGTCACTTGTCCCAGAGCCCAGTGGCCCCCTTGAGGGTGGCTGATGGTGTTGCGAGGCAGGACCTGCATCTCTGGCTTTGCTGCTGGAAGGATGGACAGGACACACATGGATGAACACCAGGAAACAGAGATGGGGAGCCGGACAAACAGGGGACCTGCCCACACAGCTCCCCAGACAAACAGCAGATTCGAAGGGACCAGGCGGGAGAGACGGGAGAGGGGTCTGCACAGTGTGGGTGGGGTGGAGGCGAAAACACCAGGCAGAGCCGAGGGATGGAAGCAGGTAGAGACTGCTTAAAGGGAACTTCTTGCACAGGGAGTGGAGGGACCCTGGACAGACAGGCCACAGGGACCTCAGACATGACCCTGCTCTGTCTCCTGACAACTGTTCACCATGGGAAAAATCTCCCTCTTTTCCTGGGCCTTGATTTGAGTATCTACCAAAGGGGTCTTATGTGGGGGTTGGACTAGAGAGTTCTATGCAGAACACTTCGCAGCCTGAGCCCCTTGGGAATGCCTGCCTGATCCTCAAACCTGTGCTGGCTTCTCATCCTGAGCCTGAGGCCCCACAGTCACCATCTAAATCTCTCTAAAGTGCTGGTACTTAACAGTTCCTAAACTGTCTTTCCTGTCAGCTTCCTTGTCCATCTCTGCCTTAGAGCCTTGGGGACTGCCAGGGCTGAGATTTGAATCCCACTCTACGACCAGGGTCCTGAGGCTGACAGAGGCCAGGTGATCTCCCAGAGGCTGGACTGAGTGGCGGGGGCAGCAATCCTGAAACCCATACTATTGTCGTCCGAGTTAGACTGGATGACTTAGGGTCTGCACACTCACCAGACAGCAACTGTCAGGCCCTGCCCGCAGCCTCCAGGTCAGGCCTTCCGCCCACATCGTCTCCTTCGGTCCTCAGAGGTGGGCACATCTGCGATGTTCTCTATACAGGTGGGAGGTGAAGCCCAGAGACACTGTGTGCTGACCAGTGTCACACAGCCCTTGAGCAGCACGGCTGGGCCTCCCAAGTCCCACAAGCACCCCTCTCACCTCCTTCACTCGGGCCTGGAAGGAGGACCCCATGTCCCACTGATACCCATGAGCCTCGCCTACCATCCATCTCATTCCAACCCATCCTTGAGGCCTGCTCCCTGGCCACCTCCTTCAAGAAGCCCTTTCTGACTCCCGCTGCCTCTCCTGGGCAACCATCCTCCTCTTTAGCGCTCACTGCTAGGACCTGCCCCTCAGGGGCTGCTGGGGTTCATTGTTACGCTTGGAAGAAGGGGATGAATGGGTGCTCCTCCTTCAAAACTGGGCCTTGCCCTTCCAATGCCTTTTCCTAAATGTGCCCCAAATAATTTCTGCATGGGGTTTCTTTTTCTTTGTTTGCCTGTTTGTTTGTTTTTTTTAAATTTTATTTATTTATTTATTTTGAGCTGAGGATCGAACCCAGGGCCTTGTGCTTGCTAGGCAGGTGCTCTACCACTGAGCTAAATCCCCCAACCCCGTTTGCCTTGTTTTTGTGACCCTGTTTCGTGTAGCCCAGGCTAGCCCCTGACTCATTATCTAAGCCAAGGGTGGCCTTGAACTCCCCACCTTGCTGCCTCCACCTCCTGAGTCCCTGCTACAGGCCTGAGACGCCATGCCTAACTTACGTAATGCTGAAGATCAAACCTGGGTCTCCGCGTATGCTACCCAAGCTCTCTACCTGTAGAGCAGCCTCCCCGAGCGCCTGTGTAAGTTTCTTTGGGAACAGTTATTGGTAGATGAGTGAGGGGAAGCAGAAGGTTGCTGGGCAATGTGTGTTTCCTGCAGGTGAGCATTGTGACCCGTGGACTCAATCTAATTGGGGAACACCAGAGTCCACATACATGTGGACACACACACACACACACACACACACACACACACACACACACACGCATGCACCCACAATACATGCCCTACGTGGGCTCTGTCCTCTATATTCTGACACTTTCTGTGTCAATCAGACTTCTTGCCACAGTAACAAGAAGCTGAAGAGAAATACTGAAGGAGGAATTGGGCTCATGGCAGCAGAGCTTCCCGCCCATGGGAAGCTGGGCCACTACTGTGGGCCTGTAGTGAGATGGGATATCATGGTAGCATGACCACGTGGTTGAGCAAGGTTGCTTACCTCGTGACTGCCAGAAGGCAGAGTAGAAAGAGACAGAAAAGGGTTCTAGACAAGGTATACCCTCCCGGAGCACTCCCTCAGGGACCTGCTTCCTCCCACGAGGCCTTGTCTCACCCTTTCCCACTACCTCTCTACAAGGATTAACTCATTGATGAAGGCAAAACCCGAGTGAACCTCTGGGACTCCCCCAGAATACTTCAGACTGGAAGGCACCGAAGGAGCCTCAGGGCAGCAACCAATGCTCCTGGCCTGCCTGGCCCACTGCCTTTTTTTTTCCCCCCTTTGGCGTAGGCGACAAGGGCCCTGAGTGCCTTTGGTCCTTCTTCCCATCACTCTCTGCGTGAGTTAATGTATCTGCTCCGCACTATGGCCCATTGCCTCCTCACTGGCTGAATCAGCCAGGCCTCAGCCAACCCCATCCCTTCCTTGCCACCAGGGAAGGCCAGGTAGGCTGTGAGACCCAGGGGATGGGCGCCAGCAGGAGGCAGGGGACTGATGGCAGTCACACCAGCGACTTCCCTAGGGCCTTTCTTCACGGAATCCTCACAACAACCTTGGGAGCCAGGCCTTTGCTCCAGAGGCACAGAGATGTCAATGACTTACTCAAGGTCACACAGCTCACAAATGGCAGTGCTTGGGTTGATGCCTGAGCTTCTGAGGGAAGGAAGGGTGTGAAGGGACTCAGCTCCTCATGGCCTAAGCTCGTCTATTCTGGGTCTTTAGCTGTCCTGGTGGGAGTGGAGGGATGGGTTCTCACCTCCACTCAGCCCTACCCTGAGCACCTTCTTCCAGTTTGGAGGAAAGGAGGAGAAGAGGGACTGGCTTCTCGCCCCTCTGGTCACAGCCCTGCCCTCTACTCACCTGGCAGAGGAGAAAGGACATGGCCATCCTCCGGCCCACAGTGGCCTGGGGCTGTAGTCACTGGGGTCCCTGGTGGCTGGGCTTGCTGCCGATAGGCAGCCCACACAGCTGCCGTGCATAGCAGTCAGACTGCCCGTCAGCTCCCCAGGGTAGAGAGAACGTTCCAGAACAGCTTGGAATCATTAGACACTCTACGCTGTGTGCTTGTGGTGACAGCTGGGTTTCAGACCCAGGGCCTCTTCTCCTGCCTAACCTTCTCTCACCCCCTCCCTATTTAGCTGGTGACTCCCCCAGCCCTGTGAAAGGGACAGGAATGTCATTTAGCCCCTGGCATGGCTCCCTCACATCCACAAGTCGAAACTAGGCACTTGGAAGGGAATGAAAGGGAAGTTGAACTCTGGTGTTGCAGCTGCTGGGTGACTTCAGACGAGTCACATAACCTCTCTGGGTGTCTGTCTGTTTTGCTTGTCAGCAGGGACTCCTGGGCCCTGCCTGGTGGAGAAACACGGATGTGGGAAAGCAGATGTTCAGAGAGGCTGGAGCCCTTGGGATGGGAGTGGGCAGCCTGGGGTCAGCCTGGAGGATGCTGTAGCGCAGAACCAAGTCATTCTGAAGCAGGCAGAGAACCCACCTCCCTTTACAGATGGGGAAACTGAGGCCTGAGGCCCAGTGAACGACCAAGGAAGCTGGGGTTAGAAGCTGGTCGTCCTCTGGTCCCAATTTGCCCTTCGATGCTAGTCACAGAAGCACTGACTTAAAATATGTTTGGACTCTGGACACTGTGGGCTTAGGTACTCTCTGTGAACCTGTCCATGCATCCTTTGGATGGGAGTCTTGTGGCCTACAGGCTAGAGTGAGACAGGAACAGTGGCTGGAGATACTGGGGATTGTTTGTTTCAACAGCAGAAAGAGTAAGAGGCAATCTGAGCCTTGAAGACATAAAAGAAATATGACACTGTAGTAGAACATTATTTTAGGGAGTGTTACTTTTGCTTATGCTGCATTTGTTAAATTCTGTGAAGCTGTGTTACTGTGCCTGTCTAAAACACCTAATGGTCTAATAAAAAGCTGAGTGGCCAATAGCAAGGCAGGAGAAAGGATAGGTGGGGCTGGCAGGCAGAGAGAATATATAGAAGGAGAAATCTGAGAAGAGAAAGAGTAGTCAGAAAAGGAGGAGAACGTGGGGGCCAGCCACCCAGCTACCCAGCCAGACATGGAGTAAGAAAGAAAGCCATACAGAAATAGAGAAAGGTGAAAGCCCAGAGGCAAAAGACAAATGGGTTAATTTAAAGTTAGGAAAAGACTGGCAAGAAACAAGCCAAGCTAAGGCCAGGCATTTATAAGAAAGAATAAGCCACCGTGTGATTTCCTTGGGAGCTAGGTGGCGGGCCCCCAAAGATTAAAAAACAACAACTACATGACACTCTTAGAAACATCTGTCATTGCAGTGGCCAGAATACCTGGCAGAAACAAGGCTGGAGAGTTTAATCTCTGCTCATAGTTTCAGAGAGATTTCAGCTCACCACAGATGGAAGGCATAGCAGCAGAAGTGTGTGGAGGAGGCTTCTCCTGTGGTGGCCCATGAGGGGCAGAGTCTGTGGTCAGAACCAGGGACCCATCTAACCTTCAAAGGCCTGCCCAGATAGACATCTTCCATCCTCCAGGCCCAACTTCTTAAAGCCCTACAGCCTTCAAAACGGATCCACACACTGGGACACAAAGGCTTAAAACATGAGCCTATGGAGGCGACTCAGATTCCAGCCAAGTACCCTGCTGTGAGACTGCAGCCCAGCCCAGAGAAGGCTGTGCTCTGAGCCTCATGACAGTGCAAACCAGCGTGATTGGAAAGAGAACATGCCAGCGGGTCCTTCCCCATGTTCCCTTCTTAGCCTTGCTGGGAAGGTTCTAGAACAGGCAGTCTGTGGCAGGTGGGAACCTCGCCAGGAGGAGGCATTCCCACACCAGAAGGAGAATGGGCCAAAAGATTGGCCGGCTTGAATTTGAATCCCAGCTGGAACATTCTTTGCATTTCCACTGGATAGTACACGTACAACATCTATAAGCCTTGGTTTTCCTACTGTAGATCAACACGCATTAACCACCGCATCAGTAGGACTCGAAATAGTTCATGGGATGCTCTCGATCCAGTGAACTCAGATGAGTGTGTGTGTGTGTGTGTGTGTGTGTGTGTACATAAAAGCCCGTGCTAATTTATATATGTGTGGTGTGGCCAGGTCAACCTGAGGAAGGAAGTAACCTGGGCAGAGCCAGCTGGAAGGGGTGAGCAGCAGGTAGCAGGGTCCTCTGCAAACTCCCTAATCCCTTGTGGCAGAGCTGGCCACCACTCAACATTTCTTGGCTAGGGGATGCAGGGGTCCAGACTTGGTCTACCTCAGCCAGACAGGCTTTGGCAGAAACTTGACTTGTTCCTCTGAACAATGTCTTTCTAGTAGCCAAGGCTGGCAAGAGACGGTCAGGGAGCTGAGTGCGTGGGGAGGTTTCTTGGCTGCACCCCTGGCTACCCTTTGTGCTTAGGTCTCTCCTTCTTGGGCTGCGGGTACCTTATGCCACCCTCATTCCCTCAGCCCCTTTAGTTGGGCTCTAGGAGATATTGGGGGACAAACTGGCCCCCACCGCTCTGTACTTTCTTAAGCTGAGGGACCCTAGTGAGACTGAGTCTTTCTCCTGTTCCTCATGCAAAGGCCCCAAGCAGAGGGCTCTGGCCCCAGCACTATGCCCAGAGGCCTGGGCCATTGTTGCCCTAACTCCCATCTTCAGACATCTCTAGATCTGTGAAGCCAAAATGTCTCTCTGCTTGGGTATGTGTAAAGGAATGTGACTGCATGTGTGTGTATGGCATGTAACTGCTTGTATGAATGTGTGAGCACACATGTACTGCATACCTCCTATGTGTGTGCATATGTAGGGAAGAGTCCAAAGACCAGCCTTCAGAGGCCTGGTGACTGTGGCTGACCATCCTCCACCCCTGCCCTTCTCTCCACTCAGTCCTCGAACCAGGCAGTTGAAGGTACCATGGGACAGTGGAATGAGAAAGACCCTCATCCTTTGCCTCATGGGGGTCACATCCTGGTGATGGGAATTAAAACACATGAGAAACCAAGAGAGGTGGGTCATGGGAAAAGACCAAGATAGACAGGGTTGTATTGAGTGTCTGTCTCTCTTTCCTCCTCTCCGACATGTAGAGGCAGAGGTAAACAGTAAAGGGTGGCATCAGAGACACTGCAGAACCTCTCAGCAATGTGTCCCAAGGAGGCCCAGGTCTTGGTCATGTCATCCCTGCCCTCCCAAGCAGAGCCACTGACAGTAGGGTGGTCCCCACCCCTCCACTGCAGAGTCCAAGGAGTTTTTGGCTTGCAGGGTTTGATGGGGGAGAGAAAAGAGATAAAAAGAGGGAATGATCCAATTTCAACCTGTTGGCCAACACACCAATTTCCTTTTCTATCATTTCCTCCCTCTTCCCTTCCATTCCCCCTTCCCTTCTCTCCTCTCCTTTCTTCCATTATCTTTCTTTTTTAAAGAGCAGAATGACCCAGGAATAGAAAGGGTGAAGCTTCTAGAATGAATTGCTCATCTTGTTCCAGATTCAGGTTGAAGGCGCCCCCTTCTAGGAGTTCCACAGAGGTTGCTGTGGGAGCTGCAAGGCCAATTGGGTAGGAGCTGAATTGGAGTCAGGATCATTGTGGGGGGTGGTAGTTGGGACAGCCTGGGCTGCATAAAACCTTGTCTCACAAACAAACAAACAAACAAACAAACAAACAAACAAACAAATAACAGTGCCAGGGAGTCGACTCAGTGGGTATAGGAGCTTGCCATTGCAAGCCTGAAGGCCTGAGTTTGGATTCCCAGAACCCACGTAAAAGCCAAATGTCTGCAAAACCAGCATCCATCTGTCAAGATGGGAGTTAGAGATAGGAGAGCCCCCTGGAAACTGGCAGGTCAGCTGGCCTGTAGTACTTATCACAGAGGCAAACAAGAGCAACTCTGCCTCAGATGAGATCAAAGGGGAGGACATGTCAAGGTTGTCCTCTAACCTCCATGCGTGGATGTGGCATGCACATGCTCTCACACAGAAACATGCAAAACGCACATACACAGGAACAACCACATATATAAAAAGCATCAGTAACAAAAGACAGCTGGAGCCTGGGAGTGCAGTGCCCAGGTCCCTCTGGGCAGGTCTTTTGGAGCCACAAAACAGTTGCCTTATCTGCATATTGATAATGCCTGAAGGACCCACTCATCACCATCAAGATGCAGATGAGAGAAGTATTTTGTGGAGCTGCACATCTGAGCTCTTGCACCCAGGGGGCTGGGCACCTTCTCTTGCCCCTGAGGTCTGGTAGTTCAGTAACCAGAGAGCAGCGGAGGTTCCCAAGCTACAAAGGGCTACCCTGTGGCCTCCATGATTGCTTCCCTGTCTCCTGGCCAGTGATTGCTAAGATAACAACAGGTAAAGGACTAGCCTCTTAGGGAGGGTGTGTGTCCATGTCCAAGGTCCCCAGTCAGGCTGTCCTCATGCTATCTGATGGCAGTGACATTCCTCCATCCCTCCCAGTGGAGGCCTCCCCTCCAAGGGTGGGTTAGACTGCACCATCACCATGATAGACAGGATTCCCTCTAGGCATCCTAAGCTGGTCCACCTTGCAGCCTGGAGATGCCTGACCATGGAAACTGACAGGGAGCCAAGCTTGTGGGTGAGGGTGGGGACCAGAGGACAACTTCCATTTCTCCTTGGGGCACTAGCAGATAAGTTAGGAGAACTAACCCTAGGGCCAGATGGTTCTGCTTAAACCACAGCTCCACCCTGACAAGCTGTGTGGCTGTAGGCAAGTTACTGAGTCTTGCTGGGCCCCAGTTTCCTTATCCATAAAATGGAGACAGGGTGATCACCCACCCCACAGATTGCTTCGAGTCTGAACCAAACTGACACATGCAGGAGCTTAGGTAGTGCTCTGCCTATGCCAAGGGCTGAGTCCATAGCAACCGTTACCATCGCCCCTTAGGGAGGAGGGGCCATCCTAGCCCCAGAGCCAACATCGGACCTGGAGGTGCATCTAAAACTGGTGTGCCAAGAGTGAGACCCAGAGGATGGGAAGGTCATGGGGTTGCTAGTGAACTACAAGGTCAAAGTCCCTAGCTTCCCCCACTCCTCTTTCTACCGGGTTTTCTGGTGCGGTGGCTTCAGAGACGCATCTTCATCCTCAGACGTCTCTCCTCTAGCTCCCGACTCAGCTGGGAGGTTGATGGGCCGTTCCTAGCCAGTGTCGGCAGCTGCTTCCACTAGGGAGTACAGGGACTTGGCCCTGTCTCCCCAGCCCTGGCGCTGAGAGCCTAGCAGCATCTTCTAGAAGGCACTGGCGTTAAGCTGCTGCCTCCCTGGAGCCCTGCACCTCTCTTTCCTCAGCCTCCCTCTGCCTGTCTCCGCGGTGTCCACACGTCACCTCGGAGGGTCCAGAAACAGCCAATCAGTCATTCACATCAATATAACGAGGCGGTCACGGGCCCCCAGCACCTGAGAGCAAGCTCCCTCTCCGAGGCCAGTTTCTGCAGCTTGGGGTCAAGGCTGGGGTTTCCATCACCGAATATTTGGCAGAGGGAGACGTGGGGACAGACGCAGCATCCCTCTTGTGTCTGGAGTCTTGCGTTGGCCTGACCCTCCCTCCCTCCCTCCTGCCTTGCCTTCCTAAGGCTGCGTCTCCCCTGCCACGGTTTCAGCCCCAGCTGGAGGACAACAGAAGCAGCATGTGTGGTTAAGGAGGGAGCAGAGGACACAGGCTCAGTTTGATGCAGAGCGGGGAAGTCAGTGAGAGGGGGTGAGAAGCTACCGTCTCTGGGTACAGAAATAAACTCGGCCACAGAATCTTTGCCTTTGCCATTGTGCCTCTAGTCCAAGCGTGGTTTATGCGGTTCTGAGGATCACATGGGGCCTCGGGCATGTTAAATGAACACTCTACTGACTGACTGCATCCCAGTCCTGTCACAGGTTCCTGTGCGGCTCCAGGTAAGCCGCAGCTCCATTCTGACGTGGTTTTCCCCTGCCATTCCTCTCTCTCAGGGATCTTACCCTTCTGACAGCCTGTATTCATTTATGATGCCTACCAAGAACTAAGTACTAAGTACTTACTAAGTACTAAGAACTCACCAGGTGCCATGCATCTACTCAGCGCTTCGCCCTGGTTTTCAGGCAGGGGAGATGCATCCGTTAGCTATTGCCATATACAGCTGCACAAATAAGCCTGATCTCAATGGCCTTGCACGGCCACGAGGGTACCTGACGCTCACTGACCTGGGCTGGCCTGGGTGGCTCTGCTTTAGTTTGCTCACTACATGGGATGCACTGCCTCCAAGGCCATCATGTCATTCACTATCCCAGGACAAGGGCTCACTGGGACATGCTCCTCTGGTGGCATAGACCAAGCCCTGTGGCAGCACACAAAGCCCTGCCCTAAACCATTGGCCAAGCTAATCCCTCGGGCAGACAGAGAAACACCACCCTTCAATGGGGGCTGTGGCAGTATGTAGTTTCGAGAGGAGCCAGAGAGGAACTTCCTTGCACAGCTTGGCTGATAGCAGTTCCACAGGAGGGCTGGAAAGATGACGAAGTGCTGGGCATGCAGGTGTGAGGACCTGAGTTCAGATCTCTAGGGAACACATACAATCCGGGAACTCAGAAGTCGAGGCAGAGGATTCCCAGGGCTTGCTGGCTAATTAGCCTCGCCCAATCAGTGTTCATCCAAGACCCTGTGGAAGATACCTGATGTCAACTTCTGGTCTCTACTCACATATGTCCCCAGTACACATGTCCACACATATGCATGAACATAACACACACACACACACACACACACACACACACACACACACACACACATAAAACAAAATTTAAAAAGTTCCACAGGAAAGAGAAATGGACAATTAAAGGTGTGACTCTCTGATGGTAGAATTCTGCTGAGTGGCACCTGGATAGGGGACCATCAGATACCAAGTCACCCTTATCCGTACTCAGCCTTTCATGGCCGCCGTGACCCATCTTGATTCTCCTGGTTTGAGAAGGCTCTTCCAGCAGCTTCTTGGAGGCAGGTTGCGTTCTTGTCACATCTGTCTTCCTAACCACAGCTCCTTGCTTCTGGAAACACGATAGGCTTTCGGAGAGAGCGCTATGGAAACCTTCCCACAAACAGCCTTCCCCAACCTGCTAATGAAAGCCACGGCTGCTAGAAAGAAAAAAAAAAGCGGCTTTGAGGAAACGAGGCTTTATTATTTTTAAGTTAATCCACTTACCATGAAGGATTAGCCGCCAAGCACGCCACAAGGACAGTCTGTAGGGGACTTGCTGCCTGTGGCTTATTTGCCTATTCCTGTAGTAGTTCACCATGGATGGCAGAGGCTGGGGAACAAGACAGGTCAGTCTCCATGTCTTACCTTTGAAGAGCTTTTGATGGTGAGAAAGCAGAGGGGAAGGTAAGACAGGACAGAGAAGCAGACAGCATTCACAAGCACAAAGGAAGCTAACTGAAGAGGGGCGGGGCTTTTGGGGAGCTCGGATCCTGAAGGAGTAGCTACCATTGGGAGGGAGCTGTGGGTGAGACACTCTGGCAGCAGGCAGGGCATGCTTCAGACCCAAAGGGTAGAGACAGCAGGAAGGACAGAGAACTGGAGTCCACGTGGCTGGGGTAGATTCAGAAGATGGGAAATTGTAAGAGTGGAGGTGGGATCAGACAGGGAGGTTGAGCCAGGTGACCTGTGAACTTTGATGAGAGTTTGTGCTGGAAGTGATGGAAGGTTCTGAGCAGGAGAGTGGGCTTCAATGACGTCATTGCTAGAGCCTATGAAGGCTGCCTGGAGGCTCTGGGATTGGTGGGCAGAATTGGTAGAAGGGCATATGGGATCTGGCATGAAGCAGTGGTTAGGGCCTGGAATGACCACATACACCAGATAGATTATTTAGGGGATGAAAACAGGACACAGTGGCTAATGGAGATAAGGAGAAGACGGAGAATTCTAGAATGGTTGCTAGAACTACAGTTTATGTTTACAAGTAGATGATGGTATTCCCAACTAAGACTGAGAATTTTGGAGACGGCATCTCCAGAAGGAAGTGTTTGAGTTGGAGGATTGTATGGGCATGGGGACCAGTGGGACTGATTATCAGTGGGTGTGGCCAACAGGAAGGTAGCCTGGAACATCATCTAGGCCAGTGGTTCTCAAACTGTGGATCAAGACCCCTTTGGGGAGTAGCCTAAGACCATCAGAAAACACAAGTATATTTACATTACAATTCCTAACAGTAGCAAAATGACAGTTATGAAGTAGCAATGAAAATAATTTTATGGTTGGGGGTCACCACAACATGAGGAACTGTATTCAAGGGTCACAGTATTAAAAGGTTGGGAACCACTGCTCAAGGTTGATGATGAAGTTTTGAGGTAGGAGCTTTTGGAGCCACAGAAGGGGTGGGGCCACCCATGGGCTCCCCAGGACATTTTAAGCTTCAGGAAACAGGAGACTCTTAAAAGTGACTCCGGGGTAGGGAATGCAGCTCAGCCAGTAGAGCTCCTGCTCAGCATGTACAAAGCTCTGCATTGGCTTACCACCATGCCATAAAACTCGTGTGGTGGCACACACATGTAATCTCAGCACTCAGGAGACGGAGGCAGGAGGATGAGGAGTTCAAGGTTACCTTGGCTATTGTATTGAGTTTGAGGCTAGCCTGGGCTACCTGGGACCCCATTTCAAAAGAACGAAAGTGATTCTAACGAGAATGACTTTGACCTTTTTCATAGTAATATTGGAGGCGGTTGTTAAGCTCTGCCATCATCTCAAGGTTGTCCAAGACCCAAATCTGGGCTGGTTTTCATTTGTTTGGGACTGTCCTGGGTGGGGAATTCAATCAACAGCCTCGCACATGCCAAGCAGTGCTCTACCACCGAGCTGTAGCCACCGCCCTGCACATATCTGCCACCTCTGTTCCTCTGTGTGCATGTGTTCTGCAGGACCAGGGAAGTCAGGCTAAGTACCTGGAGGATGTGAACTCCGGGGGAGGAAGTTAGAAAACAATTCGTTAATAGATGTAATGCCTGCCTTTGGCTATGTTTGGCAAGACACACAAAAGGGGATTAGGCTCATAAAAGAATTGGCTGGCTAACAAGGGGGAGTGGGAGGAAATTAAATATCCACTAATTAGTACTTGTGGGGTTGGACGAGGTAGGGAATTCTTAACCCTAAGTGGAACAAGGCAAAATTGAGAAATGTCTGCAGGAAGAAAGGCTGGTTGACATCTGCCCAGTGCGGACTTCTGCTTCGGGCCCTGATGGAGTCAGAGATACTGGACCAGCCTCCAACCACCATAAACAAGTAGAAAGCAGGATTGAACATAAGAAACATCTGTTTTCAGACACCAGATGACCGGAATAAGGCAGTGTTCCCCAAGAGAAGGAAAACAATAAGATAAACTCTGTGACCATCGGACTCTCCTCCAGGAGATGAAGAGCAGGCTGTGCTCCAGGGTGGAGAGCCACAAAGCATTTCAAGGTGCCAGGGGGCCAAGATTCAAGCTCAGAGAAGTGATGTGGCTGGGGTTTGAGCAGCAGAGAACCTGGGCAACTGGACCCAGGCAGAGAAAAGAGCTTCAACAACGGAGTCATTCTGAGACATGGATTCATTGCTAAGGTTGATATGTGTGGGATGATGTTCATGTCTGTAGGGATCAAAGAACAAGTCATGATTAAGGAGTTGTAGCTGAATGATGTTCTGATGTGTTCAGGTTTAGGACAACCAGAGTAGAGAGGCCTTGGAGAGCATGGGAGATGTTCAGTGGGAACTTTAATTATTTATTATTTTTAAACAGGATCTCTCTACCTAACCCTGGCTGTACTGGAACTCACTATGTGAACCAAGCTGGTCTTGAACTCACAGAGATCCACCTGCATCTGCCTCCCCAGAACTGGGATTAAAGGCGTGGGCCACCATGCCCCCTCCCTGAGGAGGAACTTTAGAAAGGCCAGATCTTAGCAGAGTTAACCCAAGAATCCCCAGAGTGAGGGTTAGCCTAGGCCTGTCCCAACAAGGTTTAAAGACAAGCCTTGAAATGATCAAAATGACCTCCAAGGAAATTGCTGGAATAAAATTCAATACTTTTTTTGTTGTTTGTTGTTGGTGTTTTTTTTTTTTTTTTTTTTTTTTTTTTTGGTTTTTCGAGACAGGGTTTCTCTATGTAGCTTTGGAGCCTGTCCTGGAACTCACTCTGCAGCCCAGGCTGGCCTTGAACTCACAGAGATCCACCGGCCTCTGCCTCCCGAGTGCTGGGATTAAAGGCGTGTGCCACCAACGCCTGGCTCAATACTCTTTCAAGAAAAAAAAAAAACCCAGACAAATAAACAAAAAAACCCTCAGCATTTAATGGTATAATATTCTGGCTATAAGAAACAATACTCAATACCCACAACTCAAGAGAAAAGTCACTGGCTAGAAACAGACCCTGAGGTGACAATTAGAGGGTGCTATATGTTTTAACTGTCAACTTGACACAATGTAGGATCACAGGAGAAGGGAGTTGTAATAAAGAATCATCTGGTTTGGGCTGACCTGTGTGGGTGTCTATGAGGGATTTTCTTATCTAAGGTGGGAAGGCCCACCTGGAATATGGACAGCTCCATTTGATGGGCTGGGTCCTGGACTGTGTAAATCAGAAAAAATCAAGCTGGGCCCTGACATGCATGAATTCTTCACCTTCTGCTCCTGATTACGGGTGTGATGTGACCAAGTCCCTCAGGTTTCTGCAGCTGTGACTCCTTGCAAGTGAACTGTAACCTGGACTTTGAGGCCCAAATACACCCTATATCCCCTAAATTGCTTTTTGTTTTTTTATCACAGCAACGGAAATGCAACCAGGATGTATGGAATTTGTAGACAAGGCCCTTAAAACTAAAAACGGATTCAAGTATTTAAAGAAAAACTCGAGCTGGGCATGGTGGAACACAGCTATAGCCTTGGTACTAGAGAGGCTGAGGCAGGAGGAGGGCCACATAGGCTGGGGATACACAGCAAGACCCTGTCTCCAAAAACAAGTAAAGAATCTAAAACAGGATAATAATGAATAAATGTGTCGATATATTGTGGACCCTCATAAACTTGCCTGAGGGTCAGAGGACAGAGCAGCCATTAGATTAGACACAGAGCCAGGCAGTGGTGACACACACCTTTAATCCTATCACTTGAGATCTCATGCCTTTGCTTAGGAGGCACACACACCTTTAATCCCAGGAAGTAACATGGCAGGGCAGAGAAAGGTATATAAGGCGTGAGGAAACAGGAACTCACTCTCTTTAGGCTGAGGGTTTTGTAGAGGTAAGAACTAGTGACTGGCTGCTCTGCTTCTCTGATCTTTCAGCTTTCAACCTGATATTTGGCTCTGGGTTTTGTTTTGTTTTGTTTTGTTTTATTGAAAGACCATCTAAGATTCAAACAACAAATAAATAAGTGAAATGTATTAAAAACAAACAAAATCATAGAGAATTTAAAAATACAGTGGCTAAAATGGAGCTTTCACGTGTGGCTAAATTAGCTGGTTTAGTAGAGAGAAAAGGGTTGGTGGGTGTTCAGGCAAACTGAAGGGCAGAGAGACACACCTGAGCAAAGCTAACAGAGACTCAGTGAGCATTGGACAAACGGTCTTCAGTACACATAGAGTCCAGAGAAGGAGGCGAATATTTGAAAATCAATGGCCAGTCGTTTTCCAAATTTGATGAAAACCAGAAACTCATAGGCTTTTAAAAACTCCCTCAATGAATTTCAATCAGGGAAAATATAAAGAAACCACCGGAAGGCACATTGCAATCAAGTTGCAAAAGGCCAGTGATGATGAGAGGGAAAAAAAATTTTTTTAAATTAAATGCAAGCGGAAAGATCTGAGCCTTGTGGTCGGGATCAAGCCGATGGTGTGGCTGTCATATGCACTGCTAGAAACTGTAAGCGAGATAACTGAGATCTCTCTCTCTCTCTCTCTCTCTCTCTCTCTCTCTCTCTCTCTCTC
>CABHPR010151848.1:27417-43131 GCA_902168415.1 Peromyscus melanophrys | reverse complement strand
TCTCTCTCTCTCTCTCTCTCTCTCTCTCTCTCTCTCTCTCTCTCTCCTCCCTCTTTGCTTTTTGAAATGGAGTCTTGCTATGTAGCCCAGGCTGGCCTTCAACTTACAGAGATTCCCCCCGCCTCTGCCTCCCAAGTGCTCACTTTATAGATACTTGAAGCATACCTGGCTGAAGGTGGATCTCTTTTCCAGCTTTTATTAGATACCATGTTTCCAGATAGCATTTGAGCCAGTGGCCGTCACCTGCCACTCTGACAAGTGTAACCCACCTGCATTAACTCCTGTAGCAGCTTAAACGGCATGGGAACTACGGGCAGCAAGAGAGAAGTTCAGAAAAGCTAAAATGTGTGTCTAAAACAAAAACCATTCCTGGTGTCCAATGCCAGTAGATAAGATACCGTGTCTATAAGTGAGCTCTTTGGGGAAAGGGGAAAAAAAAAAATCACAACTCTGAATTTGAAAGGTCTTTGTTTAAGCTTTAAAAATTAGGCTTTCTATTTTTTTCTCTTTTTCCATTTGTGTGTGTGTGTGTGTTTGTGTGTGTGTGTGTGTACTTGCCCATGCACACATGCCCATGCGTATACGACCTTTCACACATTCCCATGCACACATGCCCATGAATGTGCATGTAGAGGCCCAGGGATGATGTTGGGAATCACCCTCAATCACCCTTTGTGCCCGCTAATTTAATGTCCACTTGGCACAGGCTAGCACCACCTGGTGTGAATGTGTAAAGAGCCGATGAACCCCTGAGTGATTGTGTATTGTCATGGGCCTTGGCCTTGCCAAGAGTCAATGCCTCAGATCCATGAGACATTGGCAAAGTCTTTCCCCACTCACCCCCAACTCGGGCCAGTGACAGACAGAAGGTGAAGCCTTCCGCTGGTCCAAGGTGAATGTTGGCCGTGTGTGCAAAAACTAGCTACTGCACCTTCCTCCCCCTGGATGCTCACAGCCTGAGACTGTTCACCTACAGAGACCTCCTACAGAGACTAGCTAGTGCCCCAGGCCCTCTCCTGGGTGGTTGTATAGTTAGTGCTACTCCATCGGAGAGCACACACCACCTGACCTCCCATACATGTGTCTGTGTCTGGTCCTATCTGGTCCTTTCCTCATTGCCCCCATTCAGGCTGCCAGGACCAGCTGTGGGCTAGCCTGTGGTGCATTTTCTTGACTGATAGCTGATGTAGAAGGGCCCAGCTCACTGTGGTGGTTTGAAAGAAAATGGCCCCTAAAGGGAGTGGCACTACTAGGAGGTGTGGCCTTGATGGAGGAAGTGTGTCACTATTGAGGTCTCTCTTGCTCAAGCTTCCCTCAGTGTGACACTCAGTCTACTTCCTGTTGCCTTCTGATCAAGATGTAGCCACCACCATGTCTGCCTGCATGCCGCCATGCTCCCTGCCATGATGATAATGGACTGAACCTCTGAAACTGTAAGCAAGCCCCCTCAATTAAATGTTTTCCCTTTAAGAGTTGCCTTGGTCATGGTGTCTCTTCATAGCAATGAAAAACCCTCTATAAGACACTGTGGGTGGTGCCACCCCTAGGCTGCTGACCCTGGGGTGTGTAAGAAAGCAGGCTGAGCAAGTATGGGGAGCAAGCCAGTAGACAGCACTCCTCCATGGCCTCTTCATTAGTTCCCATCACCAGCCTCCTATCTTGAGTGCCTCTCCTGTTTTCCTCCATAGTGGACTATAATGTAGGCCTGTAAGCTGAAATAAATTCTTCCCTCCCCAAGTTACATTTGGACATGGTGTTTTATCACAGCAACAGAAACCCTAACTGAGATATTCTTCCACCTTATTCAATGAGGCAGGCTCTCTCAAGGAAACCCAGAGCTTGCCAGTGTGGCTGGTCGATTAGCCAGCTTGCTCTGGGGATCCCTTGTCTCTGCCTTCTGGGGCTGGAATGACAGGGTGGGTTCTGAACTCTGGTCCTTGCAGTTGCTGGATATCTGTTTTAACCGCTGAACCACCTCCTCGGGCCAAAGTCTGCAGGCTGAGACAACACTCGGCATCTGTGGAGGTTGAGATGGTCAAACATGAGAGGATTCACAGTCACCTGTGATCTCACTTATTTAAATTTCTGGGTGGGCATGTGAGGGAGTTCCTCAGTTGGTGTTACTGAGAAAGGAAGACACACTTTACATGTGGCAGTGCCATCCCATGAGTTGGGGCCCAGACTGAGGGAAAGGGAAGGTGAGCTAAGCACCAGCATTCGTCCCTCTCTGCTTCCTGACTGGAAGCAATGTGACCTGCTCCCTCACACACTGGCTGCCATGATGGACTGCACCTTCCAACTGTGAGCCAGAGCAAACCCTTCCTTCATTAAGGAGCCTAGGTAATTTGTCACAACAAGAAGAGTAACTAACACAGTGTTCAAGGAGGGTTTGTGCTCCCTTGTGATGGGGACAAAGAAGACCAAGGAGAAGAGGACTGAGCTACCTAAAATGGCCAGTGTTCTATGTTCTAGTTTGTTTTCTGTTGCTATGGTGAACATCACAACCAAGAGTCACTCAGGGAGGAAAGGATCACAGTCCAAGAGAAGTCAGAATAGGAACTCAAGGGAGGAGCTGAAAGAGAAGCCATGGGGGGGACTGCTTACTGGCTAACTCTCTGCTCAGTTTCTTATACAGCCCAGGATCACCTGCCTTGTGAAGGTGCCATCCACGTGGGCCAAGCTTTCCCATATGAACCACCAATCAAGATAATCTTTCAAAGATGTGGCCACAGGCCAAGCCGATCAAGGAAATTCTTCAATCGAGATTCCCTCTCCCTAGGTGACTCTCAAGACAGCAATAGAAACTAACCGTTTCTCTGAGCATCATGCTTTTCATTGTGATGTTTAAGAGCTGGAAAGCAAAAGCAGAGTTCATCCCTGGCTTCTTTTTCTTTAATTAGGGGGAAACCCTTTCTCTTAACAACCATCAAGTTATCTGTTAGCACTATCAGCTGAGACTCTGAGACTCTAGCTGCAAGGGAAGCTAGTAAAGCGTGTATCTGGTATTTTTATCCTCAGTTATGGGAGTTTGATTTTTCCCAGTGAGAGAAAAGAGGGATTGTGTTGGGATGACTTTTGGATAGGCACCCCCACAGTGACTGATTTACTCAAAAACACCAAGAGTGAGAAATGAGGTGATCCAGAGAGTAATCCTCAGGTGTCGTTTCATGGAGCTTTATGTATAGGGCCAAGGAAAGGGAGTCTGATTGGTCTCTCAGCAGCAAGTAGCACCAAACATGGCAGTTTCAGGAAACAAACATTTCTTCTCTCATAACTTCTGAGGGTCAAGGCACTGGGAACAGCTTGGCCAGTTGATTTTGTCTCATTGTGTCTCCTGAGGTGTCAGTCAACTGACCTGCAGTCATCTCAGGAAAGCTCACTAGTGTGGATATTGACTGGGGTACTTAGTTCTTCACTACCTG
The DNA here is from genome assembly GCA_902168415.1 of Peromyscus melanophrys. NCBI lineage: Eukaryota > Metazoa > Chordata > Mammalia > Rodentia > Cricetidae > Peromyscus > Peromyscus melanophrys. The sequence goes on along the minus strand of CABHPR010151848.1, from coordinate 39,709 downwards.
ATAGCTAGATCCTCAGTTCTTTACTGGCTGGTGACTCTTGTCTTCAGTTCTCCCACTGACTATTGGCTGAGGGCTTGAGTTCCTCACTGGCTACTGGCTGGAGTCCTCAGGTCTTCATTTACTCACTGGCTCTTGGCAGGGTCTTCAGGTCCTCCTGGATGCTGGCTAAGGTCCTCAGGTTCTCACTGGCTCTTGGCTACTGTCTTCAGGTCCTCACAGGATAGTGGGCAGTGGACTCCGTTCCTTGTCAAGTGAGTCTCTTTACAGGCAGCATGGATGTCCATGGTGTATAACTGTAGGTTTCCCCCAGAGTGAGTGACCTGTGAGATAGAATAAAAGAAAGACTAAGATGAAGACTTTGTTATCTTCTATCATCTGATCTTGGAAGGGACATGCCATCCCCCACATATTGTTATTCTCCAACCCTAGCACAGCGTGGAAAGTGACCATTCAAGTTGATCCCTAGGAGGTGGGCATCTTTGGGGGCCTTTATGGAAACAGACACCATAGAGTCTGTGGTGGTTTGATTAGGAATGGCCACCATAGACTCATGTGTTTGAATGCTTAGCCCATAGGAAGTGACACTATTAGGAGGTGTGGCCTTGTTGAAGGAAGTGTGTCACTGTAGAGGTGGGCTTTGAGGTCTCATATGCTCAAGCCATGCCCAGTGTGGGACACAGTTGCTTCTGCTGCCTACAGATCAAGATGTAGATCTCAGTTCCTTCTCCAGCACCATGTCTGCCTGCATGCCACCATGAACTAATGGACTAAACCTCTGAAACTATATGCCAGCCCCAATTAAATGTTTTCCGTTATAAGAGTTGCCGTGGTCATGATGTCTTTTCACAGTGACAGAAACCCTAAGACAGAGCCCTTCAAGAAGACAGAAAGGAAGATGAAATCCGATGTGAGCCTAGAGAGTCTGGATTTGGGGACCAAAGGAGAACATCTCAAAAGAGAAGCATTCAGTACTTTTCAATAAGCAGTGGGAAGAGGAGCTAAGGGTTGAAAATTGCTCACTGACTTGTCCGCTAGGGTCATTGGAATTGTTAAAAGAAACTCCTGTTGACCAGGTTTACAGTGAGCAGAGGGGTGAGTGGCTGGGGAGTCAGGGGACCAGAACCAGTATGGACCACCTTTGAGAGAGAGTAGCTTGAGATGGGGGGAAGGGAGATCTGAACAGAAGCTGGAGGAGCATTGGGTTTCGCGTAGAAGAGGGCTTAGCTGGAGGGGAGACAGCCAGTGGGGCTGGAAGAGGAGAAGATGCAGAAGGAGGGGTGATGGATGAGTTCATCTCTTGGAGGAGGCAGGAGGATGGAAGGTCAAGGACACAGGTGGGCTGCTTGGCTCTGAGCAGAGAGACACCTCATCCTCTGAGGCTGCTGTGGGGGAGGCAGGGAGAGTCTGGCTGGGGCGAGGCCCAAGGGTGAGGATGCCTAGGATCTGGGAACTCGCACCTGATGGCCTCAATTTTCTTGGAAAGTTGGGGAGGCAAGGTCACAGCGAGCCGTGCGCACGATGATGTTGATTGCCATGGTGATTGCTCACAGGTGAAGGGAGGTGCGGCAACAGCCTGTTCCCATGAGCCGGGCGAGCCCTCCCCTCGTGAGCTCATGTGCTCTTATCTCCCAGCAAACTCATTTTTCATCGTTGGCGGGGTCTCCAGACAGCACCTGTCCGAGTTGCCACGAGGTATGAGTTAGTGGAACTGAAATGAACGAGGTGGAGAGTACCAGAACTCAGTGGATATGAAGAAGCACAACGCAGAGACCGCCAAGGTCTGTGTCACCAAGACTTCACCCACACACTGCTACGCCTCTGATGGGGAACTCAGGAGCCAAACGAGGACTTCCAGTTTCAAACAAATCCTTAAGACTTTACTTCAGGAGAGTTGAAGTCTGACTCCTCATATCCTACGTGTTCTGCAGGAAGTCCCAGAACAAGACCCCCACACAAGCCCTTCCTCAATGAGTCTCCCCTAGAAAGGACCATCTGTTTCTTCCATCTCCTTGTATAGGAGGCTTTCTGACCCCTCGGCTCCTCTCTCAGACTTTCTATCGGGCAACAGAGCCATGACCTGCTCATCTGTCTTCTTCTGACCTTCTCAAAATGCCCGAGTGTGGTGTTGCATGTCTATGTTCCTGGCACTCAAGAGGTAGAGACGGGAGCATCAGGAGTTCGAGGCAGGCCTTAGCCACATAGTGAGTTTCAGATCAGCCTGGCCTGTCTCAAAAAACAAAAAAAAACAAAACAAAAAAACAGAGGAGGGGAGCAGAGGAGAGGGGAAGGGCCTATTTGGAGACAAGGTGTGTCTTCTGTATTAGGTAATGACCAAGTTGATGGGCTTTAGAGATGCTTGAAGCAGTGTGCTTTCTGACATTGGTCTCTTCCCCTCATAGTCAGACATAAAGTATGAGCTTTATGCCAACTACAGTCTACAAGATGATCATCTCTTGTCCTCTGCCCCACCTTACCCTGAACCCGATGCCCTGGCTTCCTACACTCCTCCAGCATCTTCTGCTCGGTTTTCACAGTTACACCTCAGAGCCTTGTCCACACACCTATGTCTTCAGTGAATGGCAGGATTTTTTACATAGTGCTGACACCATAATGGAGCAAGGATTCAGGGCACGGGAAGAGTGAATACATTGTCCTGGCACCATCAGGAGCATGGAGAGTTAGCTTCCAAGATGGTCCCCGTCGCCTCGTGGCCTGGTATACATGCCTTTGGTGGGCCTTCCCACATGGAATTAAGACTGGCCTGCCATCAATGGACCACGGCAGAAGACAGAGTGCACTTGCCAAAGGCAGCGTCTGGAAAGTGTCAGAGTCTTCTACTATGGTATACTAGATCTCTCCCATCAGGGGAAGCTGGTGGCCATATCATAATGATGCTCACACAGCCGCATGGAGACTCCTAAATGGAGCGGTGCTGGGTCCTGCCACTGAGGCCACTGAGCTACCCTGGAAATAGATCTTCCAGCCCATCGATTGTTCAGATGAGGGCAGTCCCCACTAATACCTGACAGTCACCTCCCAAGAGGTTCCCAGGTATAAGTGGTCCAGTTGCTTCAACCATCTTGATGCCCAGAAATGGGAAAAGAATGAATGCAATGTGGTATCATCAAAACCACCAAGCTTTTGTCGAGTCATGACAATGTGTTTGCTCACTGCTGCGCCCTTCCTACTCTACGATTTCAGTGCTTGACTCCCTCCTCCGGGAAGCACAGGGTTTGAGCAGCAGCCCCACACGTTGCGCAGCAGAGCTTCTAAGAACCAGTCCAATACTTAGCCTCCAGCTCCCACATAGAGCTCCCGGAGCTGTGTCATCACTTGGTCAGCCTTCTCCTGCCTGGAGCACATCTTCATTTAGCTCCCGCCCTCAGCCTCTCACGTCTCAACATCATCTCTTTGTGTGTATGGCGTGTCCGTGCTTCTGTGGGTATGTGCATGTGTACCTGTGGGTGCACATGTATGTGTCAGTGCTTGTGCACGTGTGTGTGTGTGTGTGTGTGTGTGTGTGTGTGTGTGCCATAAGGTTGACATCAGGTGTCTCCCTCCATTGCTCTCCTCCTTATTTTTCTGAGGCAGACTCTCTCACTAATCTTGAGCTCACTGACTTAGCTAAACCGGTTGGCCTGAGCGTCTCAGGGATCCTCCTGTCTCTACCTCCCCAGTGTTGGGGTTTCACCTCCCCAGTGCTGGAGTTACAGATGCATGCCGCCGGAGGATGCCCAGCTTTTATGTGGGTTCTGAGGCTCCAAACTCAGGTCCCCATGCCTACACCACAGGCTCTCTACTGGCTGAGCCGCCTGCCCCCAGCACCATCTCTTGCAAACAGGTTCATTCCTTCTTTCTCAGACCCCTTGTGTTCAGTACCAGGTGAAATGTTAACACGGATGTTGAGGATTAATGTCACCCAGGCTGGCTCACAGAGGCAAACGAGGGCTGTCACTACATTGTCCACCAACAGATGCTTCTGCAGTCAACTGTTCTAGAAACCATGACGTCCTGAACACACAGTTCCTGGCTTTGCGATGAGCTTGTCAGATTGGCTCAAAGAAAGAAGAACTCTGGCCATAAAAAAACAGGAACATAATTGAGCTAAGGGCTGTAATGTGCCCACAGAGGCCATTTCCATGGCTAACCCTGGAGTCTGATGCTTTCAAAGCCCTTCTTGAGTTTCAGAGACAGAAACAGCCATGGAAACACAGCCCATGGAAAGAAAGAAGGGAAAATGAACACACAGTCTTGTACCGTTAGGTCTGTATTTCTCCAATCCCAGCTCCTCCCCGTTCCCTTGGCTCAGGGAACCTTCTAGCCTCTTCTGGAAACAGATCTCTCAGAATTGAGAGGTGAGTCCCAAGATGGACCTCCCACGGATCCTGCCAAAGCTCTCTCCACCTCAAGATCCTTACACACAAGGTGCCGATTCCTTCTCTCTGCTTACAATAGCTGCGTGTCTGCTTCATCCTGCCTAACAGGCATCGGTATCCACAGAGTCTCCACACAGGCCAAGGGCATCGGTATCCACAGAGTATCCACACAGGCCGAGAGCATCGGTATCCACAGGGTATCCACACAGGCTGAGGGCATCAGTATCCACAGAGTATCCACACAGGCCGAGGGCATCGGTATCCACAGAGTCTCCAGACAAAGCCAGGCCCAACTGGAGAAGAAGCCGAGAGACAAGCCTGAGAGATGGTCCAGCAGGTAAAGGGGATGCCACTAACAGATGACCTGAGTTCCATCCCTGGAAGCCTCATGGCAGAAGGAGAGAACCAACTCCTGCGTGTTGTCCTCTGGCCTCCACCTGTGAGCCATGGCATTTTGCACATCACTTCCCACCATAACTAGCTCAATAATAAAAATACAATAATAATTGTTTAAAAGCTTGGAGACACCTGCTGATCGGATATCATTGGAGCTGCCAGCAGTGCAGTGGCCACGTCCCTGGGCTGACGGAATTCCTGTTCACTTGAATTCCGGAAGAATGTCTCTGCAGTGTTGAACTTGGCTGGCAGGGACAGGCAGGAAAGGCAAATGGCATGTGGAATGAAAAATTTGGAGCAAGGCCCTTCCGATGATTTGGCCATTTGAGGAAGGGCTCGGGTGGGAGTAAGCAGCCAGACCATGCGTGTTCTCTTGGGAAACACGCCCAGAATGCAGGCTTCATCTCCCCAGGGAAGAGACCCACACAGCACTCCACCCCCCACCATGATGCCCACGTGAGGAGTGGCTTTGCCTTTCTCTTCCACCTCCCTTTAGATACCTCCTGCTCCCCTGCACTGAAGGAAGACCCTTGTTCCTCCCTAGTTGGGGGGTGGGGATACCTGACTGACTGACTGACTGACTGACTGACATAGACAACTGCTCTCCTGTGGAAGCGTCTGTCAGCAGATGGCTTTTTCCCTGGGTGCTGGGGTCCTGCACAAGACCAACCAAGAGTTTTAGGCACCAGGCGGTGGTGGTGCACACCTTTAATCCCAGCACTTGAGAGGCAGAGCCAGGCGAATCTCGGTGAGTTTGAGGCACCAAAACTACACAGAGAAACCCTGTCTCGAGAGAAAAAAAAAAGTTTTAGGCCCAGGCCATTCCATGGTGGGAGAAGTCAGATGCTCGGTGTCTCAGTCAGGGCTCAGAGTTGCAGGGAGCTGAGCCAACTCTTCAGGCTTGAACAAAAGAGGAATTAATTGGAACATATTCCTGAAACGGCCAGGATAACTCTGCCTTCAGATGCAGCTTGCTCCAGGTGTCATGGTTGCTAAGGAACAGTTGCTGCCTATTTCTCAGCTGTGTTCTCTCTGCACATTTTCATCCCAAGCATCCAGCCACCCCAAAACCTGGATTCAAATTCGTGTGGTTCTGGGGAGTGAGATGACTTGGTTGATAAAGTACCATGCAAGCATGAGCTGCTGAGTTTGGGTCCCCAACATCCACATAAAGGCTGGATGCTAGCCTGCATCTGTAACCCCAATACTGTGTGGGAAGGGTAGTGAGTCTCTAGAGCTTCTGGCTAGTCGACCTCACCAAATCAATAAGCTTCAGGGTTAGCTGAGTTTTTAATGAAGTGGATGTCCCACATCATTCTTCCAACCAGCTGGGTTTAGGTTTTGTATAACCAATAACCTACAGCGTTCCATCAATGACTAGTTCACACAAACACATTTGGACTGTTTCCAAGTCTGGGCAGCCCAAGGGAGGGCCACACAGGAATGTCTAGCTCAGATGTCCCAACAGACCAAAGGATTGGGGAGGGGCTGCAGGTGTGAGAGAGGCAGGGCTTCTAAGGGACTCCAGGCATCTGAGCATTTTGGGAGATGTTCATCAAAAGTTCTCCTTTAGAGTCCTGTGGCTTGGAGGAAGAGTTAGAAGTGCTCTTCCAGGTGACCTCGCACCTCCACCTCCTGTGTCCTGTGGATGGAGCAGCTGGCATAGAAGGGAAAAGTGAGGAAGGGAGGTCCTGGGGTACAACTGGTGAGATGCCTTATCCCTGAATTACCCGGGCTGAGTGGCCATACAGGGCTGCAAGGAGCCAGGACAGGTACAGCTTGATCTGACAGCATTAAGGCTTGAGCAGGTGGGGCACACCTGTGATCCCGGCACTAGGGAGGCAGACACTGGGGATGGGTGTGTACACACATGTATACATCACATGAGAGTGCATGTACGCACACATGCGCGTGCGCTTGCACACACACACACACACACACACACACACACACACACACACGAAACAGAAAGAAGAACCTACTTCTGTGCCTCCACCTTTTCTACGAGGCCAGCTCTGGATAACTAGGACACACCCCCGGCTTCCCTCTGAGAAAAGGTGCCAGCCACTGAGGGCTCACATGTGGCCTCGCCCAAGTTCCCATTCCCTCCCCACCTATGACTGATGACAGGGTGGAGGTTTAGAAGCCAGCCCCCTTTATCGTGGCTCAATGCAACCCCAAAGGGCATCTGAGCTCCCAGCAGTGCCAGGGGCTGGCTGAACTCACTCTCTCTGCCACCGGATTGCAAGGACACTCTGGTGTTTGCCCCGCCCTGCCCTGCCCATGTTTCTCAGTCCATCCCCCTGCATGCATAGCATGTCTCAGCCTGTCTCCTTGAGAGCCCAGGCCCCAGCCCCAGGTGAGCAGGAGGCTGTCCACATGGAACAATACTAGAGGTCAGATTCTCAGTACAGTCACACCTTCCTTAATGACAAGCATGTGCTGGGTGGCATGCTCATTCTGCAAGTGTCCTAGAGTATGATTCTGTAGACTAAGATAGCCAGAGCACCGTCAGACAATATAGTTCTGGAGCACCCCTTCATATACGTGGATTGAAACATCAGTATTCAGGACAGGGTAGTACTTCTCTTTCTGGACCACGGGAAATAGCGCTAAGAAAGGAAACGTGGCTCAGAAGCACATACCTTGTTTGAGTTTTATGTAAAATTGAAAAAAAAACATTTTTTGTAGAAAAGCAATACATACTCATTGTAGGGAAAAATGCTGAAAACTCCAGATAGCCAGGTAAATGAATGGATTACCCAAAGACCCACACAGCTTCCCATGAGAGTAGAGAATGATTTGTGTGCCTTCCCTCATATGTACTAGGCCCTCCACACTCCCTACATCTTCCCCTTAGCTCCCTCCCCAGGGGTGGTGGTGGGATATGGAGAGGGTGCGGGGCAGGCAGAGCCTGTGTCTTCTGACTCCAGCTTCTGAGTTTTCAAGGTGTCCCCAGCCAGCAGATTGATGCCAGAGTTCCCGAGCACACACTTTGCTGTGCAGAGGGTGTGGATATAAAAGAAAGGCTCCTGGGCCAGGAAACCAAACCCCTCCTTAGTCTTGGCTCTGCTGTTCACTTGCTGGTTGACTTTAAACCAGTATTTTCACCTAGTGGGGTCCCCGTCAACATCAAGGAAATAGAAGAAGAAGAAGAAGAAAGAAGAAGAAGAAGAAGAAGAAGAAGAAGAAGAAGAAGAAGAAGAAGAAGAAGAAGAAGAAGAAGAAGAAGAAGAAGAAGAAAAGAAGAAAAAGAAAAAGAAAAAGCAAGGATCAAGAAAGTGCAGTGCCTGGTACTGCCTGCAGAGGGCACTACTAAGACATTTTATAAAGTAGGGAGGTGGGAGGTGGGACACCCCTCTCCCAGCGAAAGACTGTCATCCTAAGTAACCCTAGTTCTGAGGGGCCAGGGAGAGGGCTCCTGGGGCCACAGAAGTCTCTAACAAAGCTGGGGTAGTGGCAGGGTGGGGTCCAGGGTAGAGTTGGTCTGAGCAAAAGGTTTAATTTCTCTTTCTCAGTTCTTTTTTTCCAGGAGAGACAATAAGAGAATGTCTGTCTGTCTGTCTTACTTACTTTTTTTTTAAATAAAATTTTCCATTGTGAAAATGGCATGTGTTTTTTCTTAGAAATCTAGCCACAGTGCTGTGTAACTTCTGGGGCTGGGAGAAAGCTTGGGGACCCACAGTGACCCTTCTACCATTAAAATGGGAGCTTTAATCTGTGTTGTTTTAGCCTTTGATCCTTCCCCAGGGGGCCTCTCTCCTAGCAGAGGAGAAATCTTTTCAGACAGGAGAAGGGTGGAACAGGAAAGACCTGAGGTCCAGAGAGTTAAAACGGAGTTACAGTAACTATGGCTGACATTTATTGAACGCTGTGTGCCACACACTGGGCGAGGTGTTTCACATATAGTTCGGGATAACCCTAGAAAATGTGTGTGTGTGTGTGTGTGTGTGTGTGTGTGTGTGTGTGTGTGTGTGTGTGTGTAATATATATCATCATCATCATCACCATCATCATCATCACCATCTTTACACATGCAAGAATTCAGCCAAAGAGAATTAGTTACTGACTCAGGGTAGTAAATCAAGAATTACACAGATTTGATTGACCCCAAAGACATAACTTTGTTGTAGATCAAGGCAAAGTTTTGGAGCTTCATGCAGACTGCTTTGGGCCAAAGTCTTGTATATGGGAAGAAATACTGACCTCCAAGGAAAGCAGAGCCTTCCCCACCACCTAGCCGTCCTCAGCATTGACCCTTCATGTGAGGGATCCAGGGTACCAGGGCCAGTCAGTCCCCCAAAGCTGAGAGCTTCTTCCACAGGTCCCTCCTTAGCCTCAGGCTCCTGCTGGAACACTCTCTCCCTAGTAGCAGGGGATAGCAAAGGAGGTGTGTGAGGGGAAGGGTGAATCAGGAACACTGCTCTGGAAGTCTGGGAAAATTGGTCCTAAGTGTGATGGGTTGAGGGTGAGATCCTGAGCCCATGGCCGCATGGCTTCACACCCCCTCTTCCTAACAGTGTGACCCGGGGTGGGTTACATAACCTCTCCATACCTAGGTTTTCCTCATCTGTCAAGTGGGAGAGTAGAAAACCTACTGTTCGGGTTCCGTTATGGTCTATGTTATATATAATATTGTGCCCAGAACGGTGCCTGCATGTAGTCAATATCTCATAAAAATTAGTTGTTATTGTTCTCTGGGCTGACTCATCTCCACCATTTAGACTGCAGTAAGAAAAACTTCACAGATTGGTTCCCTCACATAAACGGTCAGACACAAGACGTTGGCCATCATTTCAGTCCCAGCTCCATTCATCTTGCCTGGTGTTTAAACTTGACTACTCCTCTTGGCTGGAGGCTCTTGGGATCCTCAAAGGGTTGGTAACCAAGTATCTCCATTCTAGAAACTCTGTACGGAGTACCATCTGTGACCTCCCCCACCTCCAGGCCAGGTAAAACCAGAAATTGCCAGGCTATGAAAAGGGACAGCACCGGACCTTCAAAGAATTGGGTCTCCATGCCTCTTGCAAAGACCAAAGGGATCCTTGCTCAGGTGTGTGGGGCCTATGCTTCTAAGAGACCTATCCTGATTAGACTATTAGTCTGTCACATAATCATTGCTACCTCACCAACATCATCCTGGTCAGTATCACCATCTAATATCAACGGCGATCCATGTCACCTCCATTAGCCTTCCCATAGCCTCCTCCATCACTGATGGAGTCTTCCCCATTTTCTTCTTCCTCTCTGCCATCTTTACCATCTCAAGAACATCTGGACACTTTCATGAACAGCTGTTGCTTGGGGTCAGTCAGAACCTTTTCCTGGAAAGAGATGGAAACCCAGGTCAACTAACTCCAGAAAAAAGGAATTGAGGTTTACAGTTCATTGCCCCAAATAGAAAGGGAATGCGTCCTAGGGATGACTGCCCAAAGGCGTCAAACACCCAAACCCAAGAGGAAGCTTATTCCACTCTGTCTCCCATCTCTCCTTCTCTCCACTGTTCTTCACTCCTTCCTGTTCTGCACACCGAATTTGTCCTCATGAGCTTCATAGGTTCCTACGATGGCTGCATAGTGACTCAAAGGATACTAATTTTCATCTCCCAGGCTCCAACTAAAACCCCCAAAGGCAGTCCCTGGGGATTCTGCTTGCACACCATTTGGTCTGTATTAGCGGCCGGAATGTGTGGTGTTGTGACTGATCTGACTTAATCATGTGTCTAGCAAGCGCACGACAACTGGGAAAATTTGGTGAATAAGCGATCACCCTAGTTTCCTTTCTACATCTACACCACAACCTTCACCATCACCACCACCACCACCACATCTCCATCATCTTCACCACCACCATCCTCCCCACGACCACTATCATTATCACCACCTTCACCACCCTTCTGTGCTCTACAACATGCCCGACTCTGTGTATCAAGCATGGAGCTGCAACAGATTTGAGTCTGACGAGGCTTCCAGTCCTGCAGGAATTTTCTGTGTCCAGGAAGCCAAAACAACTGAATCAAAAAGGTAGACTATAGTCCTTGGTTGTCAGATAGGGGCAAGAAATGGCCTCCAGATAGGTGCTTCTGAGCACTGCAAAGGAGAGCAGTCCTGAGATGAGACTTGAAGACTGGATTCATGCTCTAGAAGAAGGGTCCCAGGGTGGCAGGGTGGGTAAAGAACAGGAGAGCTGCCTAATGCTGTCTCCACCAAGGCCTTCACCTCTGCAGTACTGGTCTTAAGCCCTAGGCAGGCTGGCATCCTTAGAAACCATCGGGGCTGTTCTGATGGACCAGACCATTTGGCAAACAGCCACTATGCTGTAGGCCAGAGTTGGAGTTGGTCCTCCATATGTGCCCAGCTCTCTTTCCCCATCCCAATGCCCTGGGCCTCACCAGAGTTCTCACCATACCTGCCCCTCCCCCAGGAGACTGTGGCTTGCTTTTTTTTTTTTTTTTTTTTTTTTTTTTTTTTGGCTTTGTGCCTGCTATTCCGACTCCATCTCAGCAAACATCTGTTTCCAGATGTTGTCCCAGAGCCTTCTAAAGTGGAGGCAAAGCTTGAGCTAATATATCTCCAGCAGACCTGCCTGTCATCAGTGAGCTAGCACCAGAAAAGGACCAGGCTCCAGAAAGCAAGACCCTGATGAGGGCGTGGGGCACAAGAAAAATAAACAGGACCTCCGTCCTCACTTTAGAAAGGGCCGCCACAAGAAAGGGCCTCCAGAGAGGTGCTTCTGAGCACTGCAAAGGAGAGCAGTCCCGAGATGAGACTCGAAGACTGGATTCATGCTCTAGACGAAGGGTCCCAGGGTGGCAGGGTGGGTAAAGAACAGAAGAGCTGCCTAGTGCTGGGAAGCAGGCATCTGCTCCAGGACACAAATCAGGCTCTTTGTGATCAGTCTGTCGTCAGCCAGAAACATCTGTGTCTCGAATCGCAATTGCCTGTCTCTCCCACAGCCCTCCTGCCTGTCCTGCCTGTCGGGGAGCACTTAGTCCTAGGAGGCTTTTCAGAGCCCAAATTGGGGTGCCAAGATTCTGGGCCATTTCCCCAAAGCTGACAGACAGCAGCTCTAAGCTCTGGGCTCTTGCACTCCGCCATGGTTGTTCTGCCTCGGAAAAGCAGCAAACGGCCCAGTGGATGATGCCCTTGCTCATGGCTCCTGACGTCTGCAGACCATGCATTGCCGTTCTCTCTCCTGGGTTTTCTGCTTTGTTAGGGCCTTGCATGCATGTTAGCATTTCAGTGTTTCAGCATTCCCCAAGAAGCAGTTAATACCCTTTCCATCCCTGCCAGCTAGGAGGCTGTGTTCTCAGGTCAGACTTGACTGAAGGGTACATGGTCTGAAGAGACCAAAGTCAGGACCCAGAGTCCTGGGGGCCGTGTCTCAAACTCAATCTGAATCAGAAAAAAATGCTTTTATCTCCAGTACCAATCTCAATCGATTGATAAGAGCCTCCTATGTGGAAAAGCCTAAGTGTGTGTGTGTGTGTGTGTGTGTGTGTGTGTGTGTGTGTGTGTGTG